>JANHFT010002055.1:137025-161347 GCA_032467955.1 Pseudoxenodon macrops
CCCTGCATGGCCCCATGGGAGTCTGACAACCAATCAGAATACAAGCTCAAAGACCATGCCCAACAGAGGGCATAAAATCAAAGCACTCTCAGTATCTTGGCGCTTTTTCTGTTCAGCAACTGAAGCCATGTGATCCTGTTCAGGAATTCAAGCCATGTGATCCTGTTCATCAATAAACCTTCTTTCCAAGCAGCTTCCATGAATCCAGTGTCTTTTTCCCCACTTGGAACTGAACCCAGAAGGACATTTCTTCCAACAATAGCAAAAAGCTATCTTCTTTGTCAAATCACTGAATATTTTACAGAGCACCATTTTTCATGGGGTTCTTTTTCAGATTTGGGCACAAATTTTAGACTTGTCTAAATTCATCATCATAGTTGAAGTAAATAATAAATGGAATCCTTCCATGTCATTCTTCCATGTTTTTATACTTTAAAAATCTATTTCCAAAGTTTTCTTTTTTAAGCCACATATCTTACATATTGTATATTCACCATGATGTAGCAAGAGCAATGTTAGGATTAATTTCCATTCTAAATCACCAGAATTCAGCCTGTGCTCTCAGCATGCTAAATGAAGCATAATATTCACTGTTTAGCACGATTCAAGGTCAAGGCATAAGGATAAAAACAGTAGAACCTGACTAGCAACTTTTCTCTATATCTCAAAATCCATTCCATGTCTAGTAGTTAGTAGTAGTTTTCCCTCCAATGTCACCCGGTACACAACAATTTGAAAGGATTCTGATGGATACCAGGCATTATACTTCTAGGGAGAACCAGACATGACCATTAATTTGCAAATAAAAGAAATCATGAGTTCCCCACACAGAACAATAGATTGGATTAATGGTCAATAGATTGGATTAATGGTCACCAAAATGTATTGGGTTCTATTCAATGGCAGCAGCTACTTCTAGAAATCATTTCCCCTTTTTCTAGGATATACCTAGAATGATGATCAATGTAAATGTGGAGTTGTCCCTGTGGACCTCTTTTCCAAAGTGACGTCAAATACTTTATTATAAATTATTTGGGGGTGGGGAAAGAACAGGAAAATCTCCATACTCAAAATTCTTCCCCAGCCCTCACACATTAATTTGCTACAATAAAATCAAGCTTGGTATAAAAGGATATTAAATTCATTAATAAGGGATTGTAAATTGTTAGGTTCGTAGAAATAGGAGCCACATATTGGCCACATATTTAACAGTTTCTGCTGGAAGAAAAAAATGAAAAAAGTAGACTGAAATTTTGGTTGTCCAAAGAACTGGACATAAGTAAATCAATACTATTAAGGGACAAAAAGATGGACATCTCAGATCAACCAGATGTACAACATTTCTACAAAGCAGCTAAGGAGGAATTGTTATAGAATACATTAGTTAACTGGACAGAGCTGAAATGTCTTATTTTAAATATCAGTTTTTGATATGTTAGACATGGGGTGGATAATCTACAGTCCATGAACTTCAGACGATGCCAGATACTGTTTATGCAACTCTCAAGATAATACTTCTGAAAAGTGACAGCAGAATTATTTTCCAATGTCTCTTGGGAAATTTTAAACAATGTTTTGTAAAGTTATATGGTACTGTAAAACATGGCACTGACTTTTATTATATTGAATTCCTAAACATTATTCTAGAACTAACTCTGTCATACAGCATTAAGGAGAAAACAGTAGTCCATTCATTTAGCCAAACTAGTTCAAATCAACAGAACCTAGTGGGAGCACCAATATAATCTACTTTTTTTTTCCATTTTATATCACATTTTGTTTTGTTTTGCTCAAAGTCGCTAAGAGTGTTTTAAATTTTTAAAACAGGTGTTGAAGATAATGCAACAGGTCAAGTAAAAAGATGCATACTGTAAGACATGTCAGCTTGAGTAATTTGATGGTTAAGTGGCTTTAGAAAAGTAAAAACAGAACAGTAAAACATTTTAAAGTTTTTTTTTTAAGTACAAAACCCAAAATGCATCAAATAAAATAGATCTGTAAAATGCCCATCTAAAATACTAAAACTGATATTGGAGTTATTTTAAAAACAAGTTTTTTTTAAAAAGCAGTTATTAATTATTTTCATTATCCATGCATCTGTACTCTTAATAACTCAGAATAGAGAGAGTAGTAGATAGAAATGCCTGCCTCTCTGTGTAAACTTTCTGCTGATTTCTGCAGATAAAGCTACCATTAAAAGCAAAGAGCAAGGCTAATAGGTTTTTTCCACTTTACAAATCCTATCACTTTAACACACCATTTAAATGCATTGAAGTTTAATTACCAGACTTCCTCTTATAAATTAAACCCTATTTCATTAACAAATAAACGTATACTAGAATAGCAGAAAGCAAGCCATTTTATCATTCTTAAGCATCTGTGAAAATAAATTATAAGGTAACTGTTAACCCAGAAAACATTAAGTGTTTGAGGTTAAAGATTGTATCAGATATATCATATTTCATTAGTGGATGGTGAAATCTGCTGTACTTTACCTTTTGTCTTTCCCAGTGTTGTGAAGAGGGCCTGTGCCCCGGGTGAGTGCATGGAGCCAATCTGGGAGGGTGGACGTACAACTTGAAGAAATTCTTTGACAAGTTTGTCTCTTGGCCACTATCCTGTTAGCTAGGAAGAGAGTTGTAGTATGAAGCTCCTTTAACTTATGTCCTCCTGCAAATGTTAAGATCAGCTCTCCTTCAGTAGGAAATGAAGCAAGATGTTATTATGCATTGGCTAGATGCCAGCAACATCACCTCTACACAGGTGGAATTTCACTGCAATACTTAGAACACCCATTTTGGGTAATTTACATATTTTTAAATAAAAGTTCTCTTTCAAACTAGTCTGAGAGGTGAAATGGGATCAGTTTATGGTTTCCTACGTCAGAGAATGAGGTAGAGCCATCCAAAGATGCCAAATACTACAGAACACCTAATAAGGTTATGCCAAGTCGCTCTCTGCTATGCTTCATCCAGATGCTGAGTTCCTGATGAAACCTTAGGCGTACAAGAGATGCAGAAATTTGATTACATGGGAGTAAATTGTTACTCATAAGTAATCCCTCTGACTGATTAGCCCTGATGATAGCAATTGATACTCGGTGGTAACTTTGAAGTTAGATTTGTACAACTGTCCAAAGGGGCTACTAGGATACCTGGCTTTTATACTCCTGATCTTGAACTTCTGTAGCCTCTTTCTCAAATCTCTTTCACTGAACATGCCGTGATAATTCTTGTTAATGTTGTGTCCTCATAACAGGAGCTTTTTCTCATCCCAGCTGAAGAAGCTTAATGTTGTTTTCAGCTGTTTGGGTTTTAAAGGAGGGCTGTAATGAGAACAATCTAGAATACCTCATTGGTTATGCAGTTGCTCATGTAATGAATGGTATCTGACTAGTTCCTATTGACCATTAGGCTGCTGCAAAAATGCCCCTCCACTTCAGGCATTGGGAACTGCTCTCCATGGCCATTAAGGCTTAGGTTTCCGGATGGACTGGATACCTGAATTCCACAGCTGCATCTACCTGTAGAATACTGGCATTTTCTGAAGTGCTTGTTAGGTCTCTCAGTTTTCTTTTGAGATAGAGAGAGAGCTAATCTTGTGCGATACACAGAGACATAGTTGATTGAAGCCAGGAAAAAGAGCCAGAATTGATCATTACAGATGTCAGTTCTGATACCAAAAAACACTCTACTTCTAGAAATATGGGACTTTATGTGGACACCTTTTGTACTGTTTATTACTTTAATGGTGTTGTATGGGGCATTTTGGCTGTTCCTATGCCATTTTCATTACTTGACAACTTCTGATACTGTCAGCCATAGAGATTCACTGCAGTTCCTTTTGTAGTGTCCTTACTGTATTATCAATTGCTCCCTGTTATTTCACCTGTCCTCTGTGCTTGTGATATGGGCTATTTTTGGACACAGATTTAATAGTATTTCAGTCAGAAATAGCTAACAATTATTGTCAGTGGAACACCTCTGCACCTGTTAATGTGATAGATTGCTAAAATGCGTTCTAAATATCTACCCTAGAAGGTAATCTATTGATTTATTTATTTTTGTAACCAGTTGTTGAGGCTTGATGAAAAGGAAAGCAAAACTGGAATCCCTCAATTACATTCTTTGACTTATTCTGCATTAAAATTGTAAGGGCCGTGCCACTTACTAGCTTCATGACTAAGTTTCTCTAGTTGCTGACTTGATTGAGGCCTAGAACAAGGGTCCCCAACCCCGGGCTATGGCCCACTATTGGGTTGTGACCTATTCGCAAATGGGCTGTGTGAGTGGTGGGCCAACTCAACTTGTGCGAGTGGTGAGCTGGCACACGAGCTTATGCACATGCAGCTCAACTTCTGAAAGTCAAGCTGTGCACGGATGTGCATGCCTGCTGGCCCGCCACTCACAAATTTTGAGCAGCAGGTGCATGTTTGCTGGCCCACCACTTATGTGGCCCAGTTTGCCTCTCCCCCACCCCAGGGCCAGGCCATCAAGGCACAAAGGTTGGGGACCAGTCGCCTAGAAGACTAACCTTTTTGTTTTGTTACTGGTTGGATGAACTTGTCTGTTTTTACTGTTAAGCCTGCGTGGTTTAATTCCCACATCAGTCTGACATTTTTGAAATAGTTTTCATGAAAATAAATATGAATTTTGTGTAAATCTGTCTTAATGCCCGAACTTATGTGCATTGTGCATGCCAGTTATGTAATATTTGTATTTTTTGAAAACATTTCCTGTACACACATTTTGGTCTTATTTCCTTATTACTTCCTTAGCAATTTGTGGAGAGTTGAAATAAAAACACAGGTTGACTCAATTAGTAATTCTATTCATACATGCTTATATAGCCGTGATGGCGAATCTATGGCATGTGTGCCACAGGTGGCATGCAGAGCCATATCAGAAGGCACGTGAGACATTGCCCTATGTCAGCCTTCCAGAGGGCGGGGGGAGGCTATTTTCGTCCTCCACAGGCTTCAGGAAAGACTCCGGAGCCTGTGGATGGCAAAAAATGGACCCAACAGGCCGACCAGAAGTCCAGAGGGTTCAGTGAGACCTGTGCAAATGCGCGGGGGGCAGCGCAGGGTTGGTGTTGGTTGTGCACATATGCACGGTGAAGGGAGGACATTGCATTATGGGTATGGACCCATGCGCCTTTTTGGCACCCAAGCAAAAAAAGGTTCGCCATCACTGTTATACAGTATTGCATGTACGGTATGTTTATTTATCCAGAGATATGTTTATAATCAACAGGTTGCGATTCATAACTATCATAGGTGTCTTGTTAGAAGCTGTGATAATGGTAAAATGCTCTTGTGTATATCATACATGTAATATCATTTTTCCCCTGCCTTGTAGCTCTTTATAAGTGCTACACAGTTGTGCAAATGCATGTTAGAATTTATCTTAGTAAATAAAATCAGTACATCAAGGCTAACCATCTACCCTCACTGACAAAAAGAAATAAAGGATAGAATATCCAATTACGAATCTTTCCTCCATCCTATTCCCAAATTCAAAGTTCAAAGCGCTCCCACTAATATAAATTACAAGGCCTCCAAAGCCAGTGAATATCAAGTCATTAGCATTAAAGGGAGAGGAAGAAAACCTTGCCAAACCAGTTCTACAAGTAAGGCCACTAAAACAGTATGAAATAAAGTATTGTTAGTTTACAATTTATATATATGCTATTGAGCTCTCTATTTGATTATTTAAATATCATATAGACAAAACTAAAATAGAAATATGCCTGGTCTATGAATGGAAGATAAATATGTAAACATAACTCAAGATTCAGTCTAATGTTGGCAAAATCCAAAGGAACAGTGATGACCTAATAGTATTGCAGATTGCTAAATTGCTGTTTAGCAAAAGTTGACCTTTTTCCTCACTAAATCTAGTGAAGGAACTGTCCATATTTTCTAAGGCCTTGTAAAATATGGAATGTTCTTCTATTAGAGATATATTGGAAGCTTTGCATTGCAAGAGATAAACTGCAGTCTATTTTCAAATTCCTTGTTTGCAAAAACTAAAAAACATGCATTTTCCCCAGTATAAAGTGTGCTTTTAGTGCACAGTGTTATAACTAGGACTGTTATTGCATTTAAAAATATATATTTGGATTTCCAGTGGTTTGTGGACAAATATTACTGCCTGCCCTCCCTGCCACTATGCAGATTTTGGCGGATATTGTTGTTACTTGCCAAGGAGATGTTTGCTTTTTATACATAAAAGCAAAAGAATAAGATATATCGAGTGAAGAGAAAGGAAAAAAAGCAACAGGAGGAAGAAGGAAACTACCAAACAGTTCTATTCTATCCAATCTAGGCTAGAAGTTAACTCTGAGTGCCAAATAATGTTGACTAAGTATGCTTATACATTGGAGCAAACATTGGTGCATGTTTCTGCATTGGGACTTGACTTTTGAATGGCACACCAGGTGACTACAGTCCCAAAAATAGGGGACAAAGAACTGGATAGCCAGGACTAGAGGGAAAAAAACAAAGGAACATTGGTTAAATTAAAATTACCGGTAAATCAAATTAAGCTATTATAATTATTTCTCAGTCAATATGAAACCCCTTCTGTCAGACTAACATTTCAAATTGGTTTGCAGAGATTTGAGAGGTTGTATTTAGGGTTTCCGCTGTTTATACACAATCTTCGTTCTTCAGGTTGGGCTTGCACACTAGCCACATGTGTTCTCACCTATCCTGAAATAAAAATCCAGGTTTCACCTCATTCCAGGTTCCAAACAGCATTTTTTTTTGCACTTGTGTCAGAAGCACCAAGGCATTTCTGGGTTGAAAGGATTAACTAGTGACATCACCATTGCCCAGGGGCGCTCAGTTGGTGGCTCCCTTCATATCCCCTGCAGGAGCTGGAACAAAGGACAAGAACTCACCCTACCCCAAGGCAACACTTGGGTCTCAAACGTGGGCACACTAACCTCCAACCTAGTGTCCTAGCCACGAGAGCCACTGTGCTCCCAACACCAATTGTCTATCTACATACATTAAAATTAGCAATGGGACAATTCACAACATAGAAAATGAGCTTGAAAAGTGACAAGTTATGTCAAGAAGATTTAGATTAAAATTGCATTTGTACTTATCACGAAAGAAAGACACAATTCAGTAGATCACAGTACAGGTAGTCCTTGACTTACAACCATTGATTTAGTGACCGTTCAAAGTTACAACAGCACTGAAAAATATGACTTATGACCATTTTTCAGAGTTACAACTTTTGCAGCATCCCCGTGATCATGTGATCAAAATTCAGACATTTGGCAACTGGTTCCTGTTTATGACTGTTGCTGTGTCCATGGTCATGTGATCACCTTTTGCGACCTTCTGACAAGCAAAATCAATGGGGAAGCCAGATTCACTGAACAACTGGGTTACTAACTTAACAACTGCAATGATTCACTTAACAACTGTGGCAAGAAAGGTCATAAAATGGGGCAAAACTCACTTAATAAATGTCTCACTTAACAACAGAAATGTTGGGCTCAATTGTGGTCCTAAATCGAGGACTACCTGTATAGATTAAAATCTACACTGGTGCAGTTCTGCTCTTATAATAGCAAACAAGGGGCAGAGAGAAGAGAGGGATGGAAGATAAACTTCCATCATATCAACTTTAACCTCTAAGCAAAATGCAGAGAGGGAGAGTTGGGGAGTCCTGCAGTTCAAATAAATGGACGTGAAATTCAAAAAATTGTGAGATACTTTGAGACAAGGTTTTCATTATCTCCCTGACTGCCATATTCATATCATATTGTGAGATATAGGTGTCATTACAGATAGTCTTTGGTTACTGATTGCCTAGTTCAGACATCATAGACATAGAATTATTTATTGGCCAAGTGTGATTGGACACACAAGGAATTTGTCTTTGGTGCATATACTCTCAGTGCACATAAAAGGACAAGATACACCATTGAAACTTACAGCAGAGCTGAAAAGAAAACAGATTGATGACTGGTCTTCAAAGTTATTGCAGTACCCCCATCGTCACATGAGTCACACGCTTGGCCACTGGCATGCGTTTACCACAATTGCAGCATTCTGGGGTCACATGATCATTATTTGCAAATTTCACAGCCAGCTTTTGATAAGCAAAGTCAATGGGAAGCCAGCAGGAAGTTGCAAACTGCAATCTCGTGAAATCGCACTCAACAATCACTGGTGCACTGGTGATTTGCTTAATGACCACAGCATAACTGATGTCACAAGTCGGGCACAGTCATAGGTTGCTTTACTTAATAAGTGCACCCATTAGTGACATAGTTGCTGGTCCCAATTGTGCTTACTAAGTGAGGACTCTTGTTTTCCATTTGTTGTGCTATTGAACTGTCCATAACTTTTGGTCCTTTTTTTTTTTTTTTAATGAAAATGCTGCAACAATGTATTTTGATGTGTAATGCCGGAAACAGCATTAAACTGCATAGCAGAACATAATTCTCTAGGAAACTAAAACCAGTTTATTAAATTGTGGAACAAACTGTTATCAGAAAAAGCAGTAACTTTAATCTGTATTCAAGTAACTCAATTCTAAGTAACTGCTTTCCATGATTTTAGAATTAGATTTCCCAGACCTACCACTTTCTTAGATCTTCCTCCAAAAATACATAAATATGAAATAGAGATAAATCCAAACCTTACCTGCTTATGGAGGTACTGCCAGAAGGCTGGTTTCTCTGTGTCTTTCTAAGAGCAAAATAATTCCATCTTCTAACTATTGTGCCCTGGTTGTGTTCTCTTTTCCTCGTGTTTTTGTTTTTATAAATTAGTCTGAAGGTCAGAAGAATATGAGGAGTGGCTTATGCTGGGAAGTAAATTATTACCCTGCCATTGGCTCTGAAAGGGATGAAAATTGAAGATAATGGTGATGGAGGAGGATAGCTGTTCTCACTGGAAGATTAGAGGCCAACTCAGCTTTCCTGAGGAAATGAAAAATATTTATGAAAGGTTTGCTTTCTGGAAGCAATTCATATGCCGGAGTTGAGCTATTAAGATATGTGCTTCTTTTTAGATGCCACAGAATGGCAGTCTAGAGCAATGTTTCTCAATCTTGGCAACTTTCAGATGTGTGAACTTCAACTCCCAGAATTCCCTGGCCTGGAATTGAAATCCACACAATTGAAAGTTGCCAAGTTTGAGAAATACTGGTCTAATAAGTCTGAATACAGGTAAGTCTCAATAAGTGCAATTAATCCCCTGAAACAGTCACATTCTTTGAATACGCATAAATAGGTTTTGAGACAATGATTGGTATGAAGGCTGTACTACACACTACAAGCAGAAATGCAATGTTATTGTCTTCACAAGCAATGATAAATTGTGCATGCTAAACTAGCCTTATAATGTGTTGATAGGTTTTCTAGCTGTTTAACCCGTGATAAAATTGAGTTCAGGTAAAAAAGAAAAAAACACTTTCTGCCTCAGGTAAAAATAACTGCTGCTTACGCAATATCTAGAAAGACTTACATCTTGAGGAAATTTTGACTGTATTCTGTACTTCAAAGTTCTAAACTAATGGCTTAACTAAAAAAGAACAATATGAAGGCATTTTTGAATAGAACAGAAATGTCAACTCCACGTTTAAGAATGAATGTGCAAATACTAGTAAAAGGTTATCTGTATTTTATTGTCATTTGCTCTTCTTTCAATTCTTTACTTGCAAGACTTGAGGCAAGTGAAGCCAGCAGTTCCAGGCCAGATATGGTTATTACACAAAGATGTAACAATTGTTTATACTGAAAATCACTAAGAAACATTTTCACCATGTACTGTATCCATTAATTTGGAAGAGCAGAAGGAAGAAACCTCATAATTTAAACCCTCAGAATAAAGTCTGTAATCTAGCAAAATACCGAACAAAGTTTTTAACCAAGTGAAATCAAGAAATCAAGCTAAGGTATCATGTAGCAGATTCATGATTTACTACCAAACGTAGATCAGGAAGCCTGACAGTATCTTATGGGGATTAATTGGTAAATCATGAAAATATGGTTGTAATTCACTTTCTACTATGTTTTTCCATTTGAATGTGTGTGTGTACATGCTTGTGGGAGTATAAAATCAGTATGTTAGAATTAAACAGCACTTCTTTTTAACTTTGTATATGTTATCAGCATGTCAAATCACAAGTAATGAGAGATGAATTATTAATACAAATAAACCCCGAGAACTTCATCTGGATCAGAATGTGGTAAATTAAAACTGAATGTGACTGGGGGCTGGTTATCCGTCAGTAAATTTTCTATCCTTCGGTTATACTCTAACATTGCATATGAAAAGAAGTGCAAATGGAACTGAAACGTGATGATTTTTTTATTTGCAGGTCTAATTCCACCTAGTATTTATAATATACACTTTTGGGATAGCATTTCTTGACCAGAGATAGTCCTTGGATTAAGGCTATGTCATTTCAAATCATATAATGATCAGGATATCACATTACTATTATTTGATCATCCCTAGTTTAATAATAATTTCAAGAATAAAAGTAGAGTGGTGTGTTTTAATTGACAAGAAAGCCTGCAGCATATTACCTGAACTGCTAGGAATCATAGTTAAGCCACATTTTGGCAGTAATAAATGTTTTCAGTAGCTGGTAGTGGTAATTGATTTTCAGGCAGTCGTTGACATTAATTCTTCCAATATTACTGCTTTAGATTGTAAATGTATCTTGAAAATGCTATCAGGTATGGAGATGTACTATCTTCAGACCCGGATTGTACTATAGTCTGATGGGGGCTGGCTGTCAAAACATAACTGTCTCAGACACCCGCATGGTGGTACTGCCTCCGAAGAATCAAAATGTTGTCACCATTTAATTTCTGTATAAATATCATTTTTCTAACCCTCATACATTCTTGTAAAAACCCCTGTGTAGTAGATTAGGCTGAAATGGCAGTTGATTAAAATGAGCTTCACATCTGGGCTCATTTTAGAGGTTCTCTCAACCCAAGTACACTTATATTTAGCATTAAAGTACTGCTTGCTGGAATTCTCAAGTTGATTTCCATTCTGTAAATTATCTTCAGTGAAAGCAATGAAGGCTTTGTTTGAATCAAGGGCAGAACAAACTTGGTGTGCTTGAGTGTTCCAGCCTTGGGTTTATTTTTATTTCTAGATTATAGTTCCAAAAGGAAAAGGCAAACAATGTAACAAAATAATAGTATAGAAATAAGCCTTGTTTCCAAAAACATAGAGTATATGAAAAACAGAGGGTATTCTAAAACTCTCAAATTTATGTATTATGTACTTTAATTTGTTAACTGATCAAACTTTGGAATTGCCACAAGTCTTCAAATCCACAGTAGTCAACATTAAGTAAGGAAGTTAAAAAAAAAGAGAGTATCTTATATTTTTGTTCTTTTATCTTGTTTTCTTTAGGGAAAAAAACTTTCTCTGAAAAAATCCTGAACATGTTATCTGTTTTCTTGTTCTTTCTGGCTCTTTTTTAAACTACTGTTTTTAATTCTCAGATACAGCTTCAGCATTTTGGCCTCCAAGTGGGAACATAGCAATTGAAAAAATGATATAATGCAGCCTCCCCCAATCTAATGACCTGGAAGTGTTCTTTCTACAACAACAACTTCCACCTTTTCAGGCTAGCATATTTGGAGGTCATGTGAACAAGGGTGACATAGTGCATGAAATGCAGTCAGATTTCATTTCAAAGTCATTCAAGCACATTCACAACATGCCTATTGCTAAGGATACCCCCCACCAGATCTAGCATAGATGGCATGCTTCGAGTCCCTTCTATCACTGTCATCAGGGGTAGGTTGTGAATATTTTTGCTGCCGGTTCACTCAGGGTTGCGCTGCATGTGTGCCCGTATTCACGTGCGCGCAGCAATAAAAAACTAGCTTCTGCGCATGTGCTGAAGGAAAAATTAGCTTCTGCACATATACAGAAGCAAAATCCAAGATGGTGGCACCCAGGGAGTCACCGATGGAACTGGCCCTGTGATGTCACCATGGAGTTACTACTGGTTCTATAGAATCGGATAGAACCGGTAGGAACCCACCTCTGACTGTCATCTTACTAGACCCAGGAGTTGTGCCTTTTCTCTAGTGGCACCTCCCCCATAGAAGTGCTTCTTTGGCTCCAGTAAGCTGAAATCTACCCTTTTAAACATGTAATAATTCTATTCATTCTATTCATTTTGTTCATTTTATTTTACATACATTATTAAATAAATGATTCATAAAATCAGAACAACAAAAACATCCATTCGACATCATTTGAATAATTCCATAATAACAATAAATTATTGTTATTGTAATACACTGACAAAACATATCACATCTTGTTTTTTTTCTTTTAGATTAACCTTCTGCATAATCAGGACACAGTGTTCCAGAATAGCTGCACTAGATACAATTATAGTATTTCCATTAATGAAAACACAAAAGTGCAAATATCAAAAGACAAACCGAACAAGTGCAAATGAATGAAAGTGCAAAAAAGCTTCAAAGTTATGAAAACATTTTTTTCTAACAACATTATATTTGCCTACTATAAAGGCTACTGCCTTAAATAAAGGACTTTTTTTTTGCAGGATTTGCCATACAGTGACTGCCACCTATCTGATATTTCCACTTCTCTCATCTTTACAATAATTCAGCAGCCCAAGAAACATGAGAGAGCAAGAAGGTAAAAAATCTTTTTTTTTAAACATTTCTGTTTTCCATTGCACTCAAGCCCAAAATAAACTTGATATAGTAGTAAACTCACTTTGCAACTGGAATTTGGATTTCCCATTTTAAAAGTGCTTAAGTTAGAGGGCCAAGATTGGATTGAAAGGATGGGAATAATGAAAATTGCAGAAGAAATATTTTTCTCCTATCTGAGACTCATATATTATATGATTCAGTCAAGAAACCAAAGAATCATATGGTTAAAACAGGAGCCTGTATACTCTAATGCATTATGATTCATCAAGTTTTAGTGGAAATGTAAATATAATTATGATTTTTGCTATGTGAAATAACTTTTAGCTGCCCCATATTTAAGATAAGTGTCTGATATCCAGATAAAGAGCTATAAAGGAATGTCAGTGCGGAAGCAAGATAATTGCTCTTAAGAACAGCTTCCGATTATCAGCTTTTTATAAAGGTAATACATTTCTCACAATTTATCAATCTATCAAAACATTTTTTGAGTGTTTAAAGTAATTTTTTGTGTGGCTGGTAACATTTACTTAAGCCACTTAAGCCCCATTTTTTCTGTTGTTAATGCATTTTGGGGCATTAATCTCCTCATCTAGTGAATAACAATGATGAATAGAGTCAAGTCCCTACACACTAACTTGAGAAGAAAAAACACGAGTGAACAAGCACCGTGATAGGTTGATAGCCCAATTTTGTAATGGAACTACCATACTCAAGTACTGATTTGGACAGAAGGCAGTAGATTGAATGTAATGCTCCATTTCTATACTTGCCACATGTACTGTAAATAGGGTAAAATAATTGCAAGGGCATATACATGCTGCAATTTGTGACAATTACAGATGAGTAATAACATCACTCCAACATATGCTCAAACATTCACCATGTTGCGAAGAATTTATTGTTACCTCTGGAACCTGTGCTACTCCCTGCTATTATTACTTCTATGCCATAAATTAGCAGCTCTCTCTTTAATTTTATAATTTCTCAATAATTTTCACATTTAATTGGGGAATTGATGCAATTTGTGTTTGTGCATCTCCAATTATATACATAATTGGTTAAGGTGATCTGATCCCTGTTATTTGCTAATAAACAAAAAACAAAGAAATTGAACTATGAGAAATAATTCCACCAGTGACAAAGCAACGAAATAACGAATAAATAAACAAGGTGGTTATGAAGCCTCCTAATGGAATCGGTCAAACTGTTATCATCACCACATATGGAAGATAGTCTCAGGCTCTTGTGCCTGATGTTTGCTTGATTGTCTTGCTTGGTCTTAGAAGATATGATCCAAAGCTTACAATGGAAGCACAGTTAGCAGACAAACGTAGAATCTCAGGTTGCTGTGGAGTTACTTAGCTCAGGAGACATTTTAGCTGCCATTGGCTCCTTTGAAAAAAAAATAGAAGCCATTATTAAGATGCTTGAGACAAAATAACTCCTAAGGTGCCTGATGCTGAGGAAAACATGGTCTATTGAAATGAGGTTTTTAAGAATTAGCCTGACACTTTGCTAGTATCTGGATCTGAGGACATCTCCTGATGACTAACTAAATGTCCAATATTATTCAGAGTATGTTAGTCAAGAAAAGAGGATGCCAGACCAGTGATCAAATCAGCCTGTATAAGCTATTCAGAGTAGTAGAAGCTCTCCAAAATTTTTGGAAGGAGTCTTCATTGACCTTCCTTTTTGGCAAAAGCAAAGCAATTCTATATAACTCTGGTGAGGCCAAGCTATTTTTTTTTTACTGACATCTGCTATCTTTTAGAGCAAATCCTCTATAACAACATCTATAGCGTAAGCGAAGAATCTTTTTGGGCTGGGTGCTATATTTGGAATTTTGAGACATGTGATATATAACACTCAAAATCGCTCAAATATGTGTATTCACAAAACTGCTTCCACAGGCAACATGACTAGTTACAAAACATCCATTTACCAGAAGCAAAAAACCCTTCAAGATGCTCTCTACCATATTGGCAGCATCCTGAATGCCATATTACCTGTCTTGCTTAATAGTGCTCACCTTCCTATTAATTAAAGCCATTTTCTCTCTCATGAATGTACAATCATTCACTAAGGAAAGCACAACCACCTGTTAATTAAACAAAAATATTTCAGAATGTCAAAGACGAAATACAGAGGTTGACATCTAAGGACATTTTCCCTGAATCCAAACTACAAGATGAAGAATGTTTTGTACCAAAAACCATAAGTAGCCATATACTGGAATTGTTTATATACATAAGATCTGTCAGAAGCTGATTTCAGCTGAAAAAATAAGACTTCAGGGGGAAGAAATGGCAGACTAAAGATGGCCCTGTGAAAAGCAGGGCTGATGACATAGTGAAAACAGAGACACTAAGTAGACAGGCTGTTCAAAACATCTCTGGAGAAGGAGAGGACAGGAGATTGCCCAGATGTGCTCTGATCAGTTGCTCCTCATGAAGAAACAGCAAGACAGCAGTTTCCAGTGGCCTTTTACAAGTGGGAGATGACAGGAATAGCCACAGTTAATGCATTTTAAAAGTCCTAACTTTGAAAACTTTCTTTAATAGTCACAATGAAGTCACAAATGAGAAATTGCTTGCTAAAATTTCTTTTAAGCTATCAGCGACATTTGGATTGACAAGTCTGAAAAAACAGGTGATTCCTTCAATCCTTAATAAAAGAAAAATTAATCATAAGATTAAGAGTTTTATTTTAAAAAGTTGAAATAAATAGCAAAAAGCTAAATAAGACTTTGATCTTAGAAAGTTATAAACAGATTAAGACTCCAGATAAATGTAGAATACGATTTTGGAATTGATTATAAAGAATCGTTCCCAGAAGAAATAGATTTATTTGGATTTTGCAGAACAAAATAAAACCATGCAGTTTTAAAAATTGGACATAAAAGGGAACTAAAGATTTTAATTAAAGGAGAAAATAAACAAGCCTGATGAACCATGAATTAACTGGGATGTATAAAATGGTAGAGAACATTTCAACATTAAAAATACTGAAGCCTACTTTTGAAAATTGGAATCAGAAGTTAGTATCACTAAAGTCAATAGTGATGTTTGCTTTTATGGATAGGCTGTGTCCTGAAAATGTTATGGAAGAAATGGCTGATGAAGAACACGTTTTATTTGACAAATCAGAGATGCTATTGAAAATGAATCTACAAACCACAGATCACTGTATTAGATTTTACTATTATAATTAAAATTCTTAATAAAAAGCATATATATATATTTCGACTGAGCCAAATATAGGAATCTAAAATTGTTGAAGAAGTAAAGTTGGAGTGCCTACATCTCTCAATGACAACACTTTTAGTGGGACTATGATAGTAGTACCAATTCAATTAAAAAGGGCTTTAGCATTATCCAAGCGTTTCAGTTTCAGGTTTAAAGAGGAATCCTTTGTCATTCTCAATAGGCCACCCATAGAGTCCTAAAGATGTACCTTACTGTCAAATTCAGGAGAAATGCACTTAGAAATTTAACAAAAGTTACTAAGAACAGACTAATTGCTTTTTTCTTCTTTGAAGGATTTACTTCCTACAAATGGCTGCCTTACGTAATTGCACAGCAAACAAGACTTATGATTATGTCAAAAATAGGACTTTTAAGTCCAAATCCTTTGTCAAGAATCATCTAGGTATTCCAGGAGGAATTTTCCCCCCTATGGATAAAAAAGTATATCTCTTTGGATATAGAAAGAGTTTGGCACATTCATCATTGGCATTTTTTAAGAAAAGTTTGATAAGAGATGCAAAACTTCTTTCTTCTTGGCACCATACCTCTTAGGAACTATATTCATAGAGAGCAGAAAAAATAATATTAGGAGACTGCTTATTATGAAAGAGGAAAACTGAGATACACATTTGTTTCAAACAGCAAATAGCCAATACTTAAAAGAAAAAAAGCCAAACATGTCTTAAGTATTTCATAAGTTAAAATGCTGCATTTCCATAGGCATTTTGTGTGGAAATTAAAAAACAGATTTTAGAGACCACATTAGTATGAAGCCTGTTGGTGGCATATACATGATTAAAGAAAATCATCCATTTTTCATAAACTGAAGTGGGAAGAAAGGGAAAAAAGTGTGTTCTTAAGAAACTCAATTACCTTGCAAATTAAATCTAAGAAGACATAAAAGATTTTACTTTGACCACTAAAGCCTTAGTTCAACCACCATAATCAATGCAATGATTCTATTATCCAGGATTACAAACAAGTTCATACAAGATGAAAAATTGAAAGGAAAAAATCCCCAAACACATCAAATTGACTGAAATTAGAAGAAATCCAACAGGAAAACTCCAAGACAGGGGTGTCCCGATCCACAAGCTGGATGCGTCACGTGCTGGCCACACCCACGCCTGGTTTAGCAAAGGGAGAAAAAGTCCCGATACGTCACGTGACACTGCCATGACGCCGCAAGAATGACACCTCTATTCCAAGATATTTGGGCATCAGACACAGAAAATTCATATGCCTTTCTAACCTTCTTCACAAAAGTAAATGTAATAACAATAAATTAATATCCTGTATTTTGATGAAATTTAAACTCTAGTGTCTCAGGCCATCTTTTCCCTTGCCTAAATGGAAGACAGACTGGCATTACAACTCCTGCCTATCTTCTTAAGTCCATGTGAGCACAGCATAAATGGCCCAACAGAATGTCATATGTTAATCATTATCAAGAGGATATAGGAAAAACTCTATGCAGTTTAGCAACATAATTATTGATTGATTGAAAGTTTGCAACACACTGTGTACTGTTAAGGTGAAACTATAAAAGGTTAAACTTTAAATAAGAACAGTTTCTAATCTATGTTGTGAAACAACAAAATATAAACATTTGGCACATATTGAACTGAATAGAGGCTGATGGGACAAAATTAATGCAATCAAAGAATCTGAAAACTGCACTGCACAACATTTTTTCTTCATTTCATGTATCTCATGGCCAATATGACAGGATATAAAGTAAGCTAGCTCCGCATAACAATTAATTTGACTGAGAGGAATGTTTTCACTTAATGCAAAGTGTTAATAGTGTTACTTTGCTAATCTTGTTTTCCATAGCCCATAGTAAAATTTCTGATAATTTACTGACTTTTGCCCAAAAAAAATCAGATTTCAAAATTGTTTCCAAATACTGAACATGGTAGCAGTATATCCAGAGTGGTGGATATATTGCAAAACAATAAATACTAATCCAGACACACTGTAATGTAAGAATTCAAGCAGTCAGAGATGATAAGTGAACGCCACAGCCGGTTAAATTCAGTAGCAAATCTGGTCTCAAACCCATGTTGTGTGCCATCATAACCAACAGGAGAACTTAGCAGGATTTCTGGCATCAAGCAAGTCATTCTTGGAATTTTTCAATTAAACACTATCAGGACAGAATTCAAAAAGGCCGAGATAAGAAAGGGAGGGAGAAAAGGAGGAGTTTTGCATGTAAACAGAAATGAAGACTCAGAGAGAGCAAGTTGGCAGGATTTTACAACTGCAGCAGTTAAGAAGGTCTCAATTCATCCAAGACAGACAGACAAAAGAGTCTGGCAGTTTCTGTGTGGAGGAAAGTCAAAAGCTGTCCTGAATAGTTCATTTTAAGGTGTCATCAGCATTTTTGAACATAAGAATGGCATTGTAGATTTTAAGCGCTGGGCCAAGCTTTACGCTCATGATCTTCACAATGTCAGCCTGAGTCAGCAAAAGGAAGGCCTCACCATCAATCATCTATGGAAGAGATGTCTGTTTAAGTAGAATGCATATACAGCAACAGATTAAACAGTCAATGACTTAATCTCATTATAGCAAAATAAGACAATTCAGAAAGGTAGAGAAGTCCAAAAACTTTACTGCATTCAGATTTACTGCGCAAATTGAATGAACGGTAACAGTAAGATGCATGCTTCAAAAAGGATTCAATAGTGAAAAGTTTATGTTTATTCAAGATCACATTGTAAAAAGTTAAAAATAACCAAACTCAATCTGATAATACAGCAACATTTCATTAATTAAGTGAATACACTTCTGTTGTCATGTTTGAACACAGAAAAACTTTACTCTTGGGGACAGACTAACTTATGGAATAAACAGGTGATTGCAGGCCGCTTATCTTTTAGGAAGAATTATTAATATAGATAGTCCTCACTTATCAACCACTTGTTCAGCGACCGTTTAAAGTTGCAATGGTGGTGAATGAGTGATACTTACAGCTGATCCTAAATGTTCTGGTCACTGCAGTCCCCCTGCAGTCACATGATCACAATTCAGGTGCTTGGCAACCAGTTTGTATTGGCAACCACGGTTGCAGCATCCTACAGTCACATTTGTGACACTCCCTCATAGCTTTCCTCAAGCAATGTCAATGGGGAAGTCAACAGGAAAGACTGCAAGTTATCCTGCTAAGTGCCCTCCAGTCTTCTTACTCCACATGCCAAGGAGTTTTTATTTTATGAGACTGTAGAGCACTTGGTGTAGTGCTAAGGCATCAGGCTAGAAACAGTTCCTTGTTAGACATGAAGTCATCTGGATGACCTTGGCCCAGTCACTCTCTCTCTCTCAGCCCTAGGAGGGCAAACTACTTCTGAAATCTTGCCAAGAAAACTTCAGGAACTAGTCCAGGCAAGGAGTCAAAAACTGATTTGAGGACACCCCCATTCCAAAATAGTCCACTACTCTACCTCATCTCTGAAGAGTTTTGCTTGATCCTCACAACCTGTTAACGTCTGTACAAAGCTGAAAACCTTTGGAGAAAAGACATAAAGGCAATAATTAAAGAAGAGAGAAAAAGGGAATAGCAGTTTTCTCTGTACCAACAATTCTGTGATATGACCTATTTCACCATTAGAAGCACCTGAATCTGATCTATTAACCGAGAATTGGCAATACACTATCCCACCCCTAATGGCATCTGGAAGATACTGAACAATGTTGCGTAAAAAATATTTAAATGTATTACATTAAAACAAGGTTAAGGTTGCTTAAACAATATTCTGCACAATCTTACCTCATCAATTGTCCATTTGGCCACTGTGGTTGCTGTGATCCCAGCTACTCCAGGCAGAAGCTTACAATGCTGATCCCAGCAGAGGGATAAGGAACGGTCAGGATGTGCAGACAAGGCTGACATAAACAGAGACTGGTGCATACTTTCTGATGAAATGGCTGATAACAAGATTTATCACATGTCAAATTAGATTGGGAAATAGAAAAAAAACACCTCAAAAAAGGCAGAAGCAAACGTCTTCTGTAACACTCTCAAGAAAAATGTGTGGATGCAGCTCATAGGTACCATCATCATTCTGAAGTATGGAGAAATTGGCTTCTTTTCCAAGCTCTATGACAACTTTCCCCTGTCTGATATGTTGAAATTACACCACTCAGAATTCATGGGCCACCTATATCTCTTAGTGATGTGTTATGTCTGACTTTTGATGGGATAATCCCCAAACAGAGCTGATGAACAATTTTAGGGTCCTCCTGGACATTCGCCTCCTGCCAGTGGTGGATTGCTGCAGGTTCGGACCAGTTCTATAGAACTGTTAGCAGAAATTTGCCTCCGCTTGCTGAACTGGCAGCAATGGCCGGCTGACCACGCCCCCAAATCGGTCCTCCAGCAGAAAATCGTTCTTTTGGGCTGAAATTACGCAGGCTGAAATTTGCGCATGCACAAAACCTGCTGCGCATGCGCAGAGGGTTTTTACCCAGGCATGATGGGGGCACGTGTGCTTGCTTTGCTCGCACAAAACGCACACGACATGACCTGAACCGGTAGGGAAGGTAAGTGGAACCCACCCTCAAAAACCGATGGTAGTCATGGGTGGGGAATATATGTACAGATTTACCAACTGCACCAATTCCTGAACTGGGAAGGCTTGCTCACAGTCACTCATGCCTTACTCACTTTCTACTGGATACCTTTAAGATGCTGTATATGACACTAACCTTGAAGACTACCCAGAAAATCCATCTGATCCAGAATATTGTGACATACACAGAGTTGAATACCATTCAGTTTGTCTATATTGTACCAGAGTATACAAGATGCACTGGCTCCCAATCTCTTTCTAGATGCCAATCCAATATGCTAATTATGACTTTTAATGCCCTGCATGACGCAGAATCTGGTTATTTGCATGATTACCCTTCCCAGCCTAGTCCACCCATTTGGGTAGGGTGGACATGATCCACCCTACTTCTTAAAATGCCTTAAATGGTCTGCCCTGGCTTAGAAACTGCAGACCAGGGGTGTCAAACTCAAGGCCTGCGGGCCAAACCCGGCCTGCAATGTGATCAGATCCGGCCCACGTGGCCGTCCTGGTCTACTTAATGCGAAGAGGAAAGATTGTGCCAGCGTGGCTTCAGCCCAGTCTACCCAGTGCAAAGAAAGACCAGGCAAGCGTGGCTTCGGCCAGGTCTACCCAATGCGAAGAAGAAACACGCCAGGAAATGGCGTCAAGCTGGCCATGCTCAACCAGTTGACCACGCCCACCCAGTCAGCCTCTTCTACCCGGGCCCCCGAGGTCAACCACAACCCTGATGCGGCCCTCAATGAAATTGAGTTTGACACCCCTACTGCAGACTGTGAGTTCTAGTCTCACTTTAGGCACGAAGCTATCTGAGTGACTTTGGTCCAATCGCTCCTAGGAACGAGGCAATGGCAAACTACTTCTGGCATCTTGCCAAGAAAACTGTAGGGACTAAGCCAGACAGTCACCAATGACTTGAAGGTATACAAAAAGTCAATGTGGGACCTAGAAGCATATGCCTTTTCAATAGCAGCTTCTGTCCTATGGAATCCCCTTTCCTGTAGGATCCGGCAGGGACCACAAACATTTTTTGCTCTCCCTACCCAGCAGGTAAAGGGGAAGAAAGGGGATCTTTCATCAGAGATCAAAATGGATTACTTTCTACAAGCTCTTGAAACTAGTCAAAACTCCAGGTTGCCCAACTCTATTACAAAAGTATTTTAGCAGCATCAACATTTTTTACATAAACAGTATCATAATCTCTTCCACATTGCATCTAAATAGCATTTCCATCTCTACAGATATATAACGTTAATGCCTAAAAGCACAGATCGTATTTTAACAAACATTAGTCAGCTCCAGTTTTACCTTTTATATATGAAGACTCACACAATAACTATTTTGCTGCTCTTGTAATATTGTTCTTATAGGATAAGACCTTTTTTGCTTGTCACTTATAGAAAAAACAAACTAGCATACACTTACTTTGGAAATCTTCCTGCTGGATTTTCCGATATTTAGGAGGTCGCCCTCTAGAGAAACAAAAAATGCTTTATGTAAGTCAGAGCTTATTGATTGGAAAATGTGCTATTAACTAACTAAACCTTAAATCAGGGGTGTCAAACTCAAGGCCCCAGGAGCTGCATCCAGCAGGTACTTAGATTTGGCTCGCGGGATCGCACTGGAAGCAGCAAAGGACTGGCCCGTGGTGCTTCTGCCAGTGAAAACTGGTCCTGAACTCCGTTTTTGGCTGCCACGCCCTCGTAAAACCCTCTGCCAGAGCCCTCCCGAACTCAGATTTCACTGGCAAAGGGTTGCAGGAGGCCGTGGCAGCTGAAAATGGAGTTTGGAAGCCTGTTTTCGCTGGCAGAGCGCTCAGGTCACCACAGGCGCCCCCGACAGGAGTGGCATCCAGCTGGCCCCGCCCCCCGGCCCCCCAAGGTCAAACACAACCCTGATGTGGAACTCAATAAAATTGAGTTTGACACCCCTGCCTTAAATCATATATTGGGGCAGAATCATGTGAAACAGACATCAGTGGAATAAAAGCAGCTTGGAAAAGTGCTATACAGTGCAGTCAATAAGTGGGATAGACAAATCCATTGCTAAGCAGCACAGTCTTTAAGTGAAATGTCATGTGACTATATGGATTTATGATGTCAATTCCGGCTGCAGCTGTGAAGCCAATCTCTGAGGTAACTTACTGCTGGCTTCCCCACTGACTTTACTTGTTAGAAACTGGCAATTACATGACTATGAGATGTTGCAATCGTTATAAATGCGTACTCAGTTACCAAGCACCCAAATTGAATCACATGACTGCAGTGCAATGGCTGCAATTTCAAGGTTATTCTTCAGTGCCATTGTAACTTATAACTGCATCAGTTACATTGCATTGTAACCACATGAGTGGTCAGTAATCAAGAACTACTTATACTCGCTATTGTACTCCCTAGAACAAGTAAAGAAAAGATGTATGTATTTCAAGAATATGTGTCTTATCAAAAACATCTTTCTCAATGAATCCACAAGAGAAGAATGTTTTGTTTGTTTTAAAGACCATAAATCAAATATCCATGTCCAGAAATTTGCATGGAGTAGCTAGCTGATATTTTTATTTTATTGTATTTATTGCACTTATATCCTGTCTGTCATGGATAGTGGAAGTATTAGCTGACCATGGTTAATCTTGAAAAAAATGATGGATCTGGATAATAGTTGGGTGGGAGATAACTAAGGAATAGGCTAGACTTGGATGTCAAAAAAAAGAAAGAAAATATAAAGGTAAATCAATATCATGTTACTGACAAGAAAATTAGTGCAACTACTGAGTTGAGCTTGATTTGAATGACTTTTTAACTTTTTCTTTTGAGAGCTTAAAGTGTATACACATATGGGATTTCTCCCATTTTCTCTTCAGAACAACCTACAGGATGAAGTGGGTTGGACTGTTTCAGCCCTACTAGGTAGATCAAATCAAGAAACTAATTCCACAGGAAGACTAAATCTATTTTTATCGAGAGTACATACAATTACAGAACCTTGCAAATCTGATTGTGTGGTACTTCCTCTTCCTTCAGTGAATAAAGGAAGTCTCTGTTTGTGGACAGCCAAGAAGAAGAAAAAAACCAAATAGATTATCAAACAAATCATCTCAGAGTTGTCACTGGAGGTACAAATGATCCAGTTCAAATTAATCAAAACTTTGGACACATTATACAAAAAACTAGCTCTGAGCTGAGAAAGGGAGAAGGAAAGAGAAGAAGAGGATGACCAGCAGCAAGTCGGATAGATTCAGTTGCAGTGGAAATGGATGCACAATTGGAAAGCCTGAAAGATAGGTTAGGGACAGACAGTCGTGGGAAAATCTATTTATGTGATTGCGAACAGTCAACAATGATTTCATGGCCCATATTTAATCACACTGAGAGCAAACTTTGTGATCAAATGAGAACTTGAACCTAGATTTCCATGTAATTCAAACCCTTAACCACTATATTTCCACTGGCTATGTCAAATATGTGGTGTTTGTGGTATATATTCTTTCATCACATTCAGTGTGGTTCTTTCCAAACATGCCACAATAAGATTTATGGAGCTAAATCAATCCCTTTGTTCTATGCATTTCCTTGTATACAGCTTTAAGAGAAAGTCACATGCCTGTTAAACTTTTTAAAAATCTTTTCCCCCATAACTCAAGGAAGCACATACAGGGATCATCTGTTGTTTTCTATCTAGCCTCTCCTTGACTACCCGTGTTTCCCCAAAAATAAGACAGGGTCTTATTTTCTTTTGACCCCCGAAATAAGCACTTGGCCTTATATTTGGAGAGATCTTATTATTTTTGAGGTGGAGGAGGAGGCA
>JANHFT010002055.1:161447-175138 GCA_032467955.1 Pseudoxenodon macrops
TGGCTTATTTTAGTGCATGCGCTCAAAAGCCTGATTGGGCTTATTATCCGGGGAGGTTTTATTTTCAGGGAAACAGGGTAAGATATGCTTAGCTTTAAGATGACAATATATTATATGACTTCAAAATTATGCCATGAGATGTTCTATTTTAATTTCTAATGCCACAGTTGATTAGGACGCAACTCACAGATCTCTGCACTCAGAAGCAAGTTATTCTGCATAATATTAATAAGAAGAGATTATAAAAACAGAGACTAGATTAGTTTAGAAGATGACTCAGGAGCCAAGAGAATAATATATAAAAATAGATATAATGTCTGGAGAAGCACAGGATTAGCAACAAATCATGAATAAACTATGAGGAATAGCCATAAAGCAAATATTTGAAAATGACTGATTGTAAATTACAATGGCATTTCTCAGTGTGATCATCCCAACGGATTAACACAGGCTGTGCCTTTACCTTCCATGATGGCGAGACTTCTTCTTCTGGGAATAAGCAATTAGGTTCCTCTTTCGAACAGAGTTTTCAGTGTCTGAAAGTTCAGCCTTTACCCTTCCCTGGTTTTTCTCTGCCAGGGGACACCCTGAGATGCAGTAATGAGCTGTAAATCTCCCAGTCACGTGGCCCGAGCCATCACAACCAGGTGTTGGACACTTTCTGGAAAATAGAGATTAAAAAAGCATTTGGTTTTGTGTGTAAGCAGGTGCTAAATAATAATAATAATACTATCTTACTCAATATTTATCTTCCAAGCCAAATGAAATTTAGCAGCTGTGAACTGAACCTGCTCAATTATAAAAAGTTCAACTCCTATTTCAATCTATTGCAACCAACAATAAAAACATAAATTGCCACAAAAGACTAGTAGGTGGAATGATCTTGATGAGGATTCAGAATTCACATAGTATGCTAAGTTGATTTATTCCAAGCAAGTTGCACAGATACTGAAGTAGAAGTTGTTTCTCAACAACTTTTAGTGGAGCCTTAAGTCCATGCTGCCTACAGCAGGATATTGTAACTTATTATGAGTGCTCACCTATGAAAGCTATATTTGGAACTCTTGGTAGCTGGGAGCGTCTTACAGGCCAAGGTTGGACAGCTTCCATTGGTAGAGGAGACAGGTTCCTTTGGCCCTGCTCAAAAAGGAAGAAATAATTTGAATCTCAGGCATTTTAATTTAAGACATAGGCAATTTCCATCTGTATGAAGTTATAATTAATTTTCATTCTTTAAACAAAACTTGTATATACTATAAGTTTTTCTCCTCCCCTCCACAAACAAATATACTTCAAAATTTGAATTCTAATTAATAAAATTTGCCTCTCTTTTTCTACGTTGCATATTAAAACTATTTTACAGTTGAATTTCCCAACTACACTAACATTCAAAACTGTTCAGTAGATATTTCTCAAAAGCAGGAAGTATTTATGTATTATGTATTTGGTTTAATGTTTGAAAGCCATTCTTACAATGTGGCTTATGTAAACATATTAAAGTACACTAAATATTTAGTTAAAACAATGAGTTAAAACAGCAACCTAATCCAACACTGGGACAGTAATTTAGCATGAAAAAGCAGCAGAATTATCTAAAATAAAATCCATGTAGAACCATCCTAAACCTTTGAAGAAAGACTACTTGAAATAAATAGACCTTTTTAGAAGTTTTCATAAAGCTTAAATTGAGTGGAATATATACACAGCTGTTGGAAGGGTTCCTACAAATTTTGTACAGTGATAATATAATAAACTGGAAAGTCATAGCCCTCTTTCTTTTGGAAACAAAGCAACTTTATAGATTCATAACTGCAGATATATATATATGAAGGTCAAGTCTACCAGAGACACAGAAACCAAAGGAAGCCTTGAGCAACATTTTTAGGGGTCATGTTTTATGTCTTTTTGGAGAACTAAAAGATTCCTCATATAAACACTGTAGTTCAAGAAAGAACTAACACAAAAGAATTAACACAATAGAAGGTGTTTGCATTAATTTTTCATCACCAGTTATAATTATAAGCTAAAAGATGCCACCCTGTCTATTATTTCAAGAAGTCTCTGCTGTCTATTTCTACTGTCCCTAGATAATCATGAGAATGTGGCAAGTATTTGTGCAACATGTAGTTACTGTTCTTACTAAGAGGAGGTTGCAATGGATGTCCAGTTTTTGAGCACCATCCCATAGGATGAATGTCTGGGTGATCTGAGTCAATCCAGAAATCATAGATATGGCTCCAGCCATCAAAATGAATCTATAGGCAAACATCAACAGAATGTAGTTAGATTTTAAAAATCATCCTTGGAGCATCCAACCAGCAGAGACAAAGGTGCATTTTCTCTAATCAATGTATAAAAGCAGTTTCACATGGCACAGAAGGAGATGGTTCTCCATATTTTCACTTCAAATTGATCAATGATTTGAAGAACTTCATATCTGAAGGCACACAGTCAACAGCTGGAGGCCCTTAGGTCATCCCGGCTTTGAGAGATGTGCCTCCAAACATACAGAACAGACCTAGTCAATTCACGGTGGAAAGATGGAGATCCACTTTTTACTTTATCATATATATATATATATATATCAATATCACATACTTTTAAGACACCATACCTCACAAGTGGAAGTAGGAATCTTTTAGGTGCATGCAACACTCTAAAAATAAAAACAGAGGATGAAAGCTACTGAATCCCCACATCTCACTCCAAATCCACCAGTATGCAGGCAAAACCAGCATAGCTGGAATTCTGTTCATTCCAGAGTCCGTTTGGTCCACGGCAGCGTGGAATCAATGGGCAATCTCAGAAAAAAAACTGTAAACTTCTAAATAACTGCTCCTCCTCGATTTACAGAGGCCACATTTCTATTGTCTGGGGATGGAAACTGAACCCCTACCTTCTCTTTCCCATGTTATTGTACTTCCTATTCATCCACAAGTGAATGATGATGCAGCTTTTATAATTATGCCACTATATTTTACCTTTTGGCTTGTTCATTTGACCTCATCTCTTCCCTTTTTCTTCTGATATCTAAATAAAAAGTACTGGGGGATAGTATTATGAACACTATTTGTGGGAAAACAGTGGCATCTCACTGAGAATAGAAAACTTTACTGAGTATAAAATGCACAATTCTTAATCAGTGTTGACAGAAGCATAACAGCTATCCATGACAGCATGCCTATGCACTGTGCACAGGAATAGACATTACTAGAGTTGCTTGATTATTGCCAAATCTTTCTGCATTATCTTCTGTACGTACTATATTGGATTTACTATTAGATGCTGACAACATTATTACCTGATACTATTTTTCCATTTTTGTAAGTACCTGTGAAGTGACAACCATTAGCACAGAAGAACTTTAGAACTGGTGTGTCTACAAACATTGATATCTGTTGCTATAAGTAGATGCTATGGTATGACATTTGGAAATATTGACCCTGAAAGAAGTGGGGAAAGTGTTCTCAAAGTTGAACCAGCCACTCTTCTAAAGTGACTGGCCAATTACCCCAAGGTGCCTTTTCCAAAAGGCAACTGGATTTTCTTGTTTTTTTTCTTTGAAAATGTTTCACTTCTCATCCAAGAAGCTTTTTCCGGGGTTTTTTCAAAGAAAAAAACAGGAAAATCCAGTTGCCTTTTGGAAAAAGCACCTTGGGACAACCATGATCCAGATGACTGAGAATCTCCATAGCCACTGGTCAATTGTGTCTCCTTGCTGCCACCACTCCTTCACTATAAACCGGTTTCTCCCTTCCACACCAGCCCTCCTGGGACAAGGGCTGCAGACTGGTTCCAGTTCGTGGCTTGTTAGGAACCAGGCTATGGTGGTTCCTAACAAGCCATGGGTGGCGGGCGAGTGAGTTCTGCTTCATCTGCACATGCACAGAGCTACGTTGTGCATGAAACCATACCACCACCTCAGTCTGTGGAAAAATCGTCTTCCATGAAACCAGCCCCTGGTACCAGAAAATTGGAGACTTATGTTCTGGGGAACCAAGGAGGATTGAAAAATAATTCCTCACCTCCTCCGAATTTAGCTAAATACAGAAGTAGAAATACAAAGCAAATCTTTGAGGTCTGTAGCTCAGCCAAACTCAGGCAGGTGTCAAGAGGCAACTAATAAGTTCCAGGATTTAAACAAAAAGTTATAAAATAGGTTTCCACACTCACAACACCCAGTTTTAATCATCATCATTGTGACACATCTTTAAATGTTCAGTTGACTGAGTTTTATGTTTAATGAATAAAAGAAATCATAATCATCTAATGCAATTCTATCTAAACCAACTTTCAGGCTTTTCTGAGGTAACCACCTCATCCAGCATTCCAGCCAACTCCTTCACCCCAAAGTCACCCCAAACTCTTTCTGCCAAAAACCTAACCGAATTCCCTTCTTTTGCTTTCTTGGCCTCTCAGGGTTCAGGGGGCGTGCTCTGGGAACATCAGATTGGCTTTTGATTTAAAGAGCCAGCCACTCCCCATTACAAGCGCTGTGTGTTCTGCTCTAAAACAATCACAGTCATACATTAAGGAAAGCTATATTTTACAAACAGATAACAATTGTAGTAAGCAAACAAAGCTGCTTATTGTTCTTGTTAAAGAGTTTATTCTGCTTTTGCTTGTTGTAAGAACCAACACTGAAGTATACATTAAGTTCTCAGATTTCAGCAAGCATTAGAAATTATAGGTTTTCTTTATAACCATAGGGCTATAAATACTTTCTATAATCTTAAGAATGCAGAATTTAAATCCAGTATATGATTTTTTGGTAGTGCATAATTGTAGAGTAAAAAAACAAAGCCCAGGCTTTCCCATGCTATAGATGAAAGGCATAATTATGTGATAAACAGGGGTTTGTACATCATGCAATCATCTGTAATATGGCTTGTTTAATTTTGACTCAAAACTGTTGTATCTTTAGTCAACAAATTATGGCTTAGTACAGAGGTGGGTTCTGAATCTTCTTACTGCCGGTTCGCTCAGGGTCGCACCTCGAGCACGCGCGCAGCAATCAAAAAATAGCTTCTGCGCATGAGCAGAAGCAAAATCCAAAATGGAGGCACTAACGGAAACACCGAAGGACGCCAGCTCCATGACATCATCGCACAGTTACTACCTACTCTATAGGACCGGATAGAACCGGTAGGAACCCACCTCTGGCTTAGTACGGTTTATCAATTCAGTCAAACTATTGCTTTGCTGATACAAAAATCCCAAAGCCATTAGAAGGTGTAACTTCATTACACCAATTCAGGGTTACAAAATAACATTTATACTCTTGCATTGTATTTTTTTAAATCACAGATAGACTTTGGATGATTTTTCCCAATACATTTCATTTACCAAAAGGAAGCACATAAATTACTGGGCAATACCATGAAAAAGAAAGGCCTAAGCACAGAGCAGAAGAAAAGCCCACCTTTATCCTGTAGTCTTCTACATCCTCTACACTACCAACTCTGATTAGAGAGGGGGTCCTTCGATCCACTGCCTCCAATTTCATGTTCATCAGAAAGTTGTGGGGCTGCCTCTAGAGTGAGGCAAACAAAAAGGTAAGGCAAACAAGGTAAGGAAGATGGTGCTTATGAGGTGAAATCACATCCTGCCCAACTAACTTTTCCCTGGTCTAATTCATCTTTTTATATGAGGGAGAATTAATGCATGTTTTGTTTCTTAGACTAGCATCGAAAACTTTAACCATTCCTAGATTCTAGAACTGCACATTACCAAAATAGCTTCCTCTGAAAAGAGAGATCAGAGGAAGAATTGCTGTCTTCTGAACATTGACTTAAGCATACATAAGGTTTCCCCCCTCTCATCTATACTTCTGGAAAATATTGAGGCCTGTATGTCAGGCCTACAACCATATTTCTGTTGGATCTTTGGCCTGCTACACTTTCTATTATTCTACTATGCATGTTCTATTGTGGGAAAATGGGATGGGGGATTGTAAGGAGTTGGGGATATGTAGCCATAACAAATTCTTTCTAGAAAGCCAAGGTCATCCTTCGTCTTTGCACCTGACCGGAATTGGATGGGCGAAGCGCCAGCAGGGCAGGAACTGATTGGACCATGTGACGGACCAGTGTGTGTGAGGGCAAGATTTTGAACTTTCAACTGGGTGGTGAAAACCTAGGAATCTTCAGATTTGGGTTTTCACAGATGTGCCAACAGGGCTCTTTTAATAAATTGGAACTTTGAGGAATGCTTTGCCTTGGAGTCTGATTTAGTTCTGGATGATTGACACTGTATAGCTTAGATTTGGAAAACATACAAACTACTCACCACCTTAAAAGCCCAAATTGGCGCTGCAGAAGCACCTGTTTCTGACAAATATTTTTCCCAACAGAAGTTCTCAGGGTCAGGATAGTCTGGAAATGAAAATATCTGGGAGATGAAAAGGTTTTGCTGGAGTGAATCTATTTAGAATAATTCACTAGTAGCAATAGGCTCTTGGGAACTCAAATTGACCATCAGTGTTACTTACTGCTAGATACAAATCAATGGTCAATTTAAAACAGGGATTCATTATTCCTAGCATATAAAAAAATCAATGTCTTACACCATAAATGTCTTCTCCACTACAAATGCCCTCGAAATGCAAGGACTTCAACTTCCATAAGTCACAAAAATGGACACTGTGCAAAGGTTTCCAGGTTGGGGAAGGCTAAGCTACAAGTTCATGACTGATTTATAAAACATTCTTCTATAGGAAGGTTGGATGCTATTTGGGGTCTATATTGCAAAAGGTGGGCAAACCTAGGGCAAAGAAGTGGGAGAAACAAGGACAAAAATATTCTTATGTTCATGATGTCATCTTTATTTCAGCATTTAGTTTCAAAACTTCATTTCAGGAAATCATGCACTGACATCTATTTTAGCAGAAATTCTTCCCGTGATTTTATGGTACTTGTTTATTCTTGTATCTAAAAGGGCTTATATTTTAAGAGTAAATAGGGCTGGGAATTCCTATTTGATCACAAAGCAGTATCTGTGATGGAAGGAATAACCAACTAGATGGCTCATAGTATTTCCTGTATTGGAAATGTGTGCATTCCTGTATTTTTTTCCTTTGGCAAAAGATGGAGTAGCCAACGCTTAGGCATTATTCACCTTGTGGAGGAGTGAGAGGTTTTCCATGTTCCTGACACCAACCAACAGGATGAATGTAGGGGCTACTGGGATCACACCTGCAATAAAAATATGTGGTTATATAATCTGTCTAAAGGTTGCCGGAGGGAATGGGGGAATCAAGCATTGCTTTAATTATGTGCAAGTTTATTATCTGTTTAAAAATAATAAGCAAGGGTAGGGTTGTTGTTTTTTATAACGATCACAGAGGATAAGATTTACATTTCCAACACAATCCTGGCAAAATGCCCATTCTTGCCCTCCACGTAACTAGTAACAATAGGAAAAAGTCTTCTTTGGAACCAATGATAACTTTCCCCACTCCTTGACTGGTAGAAAGGATTATCAAGATTTCAGCATTCTTCATGTGAAATATCCTACTCAAGAGTGAAAATTCAGTGAAACAAGGATGATGACAGACTGGGAGATGTATAATTGCTGCTTCCACAACATTAAATATTAAAATCAGCTTTCATGTCATCATCCCATGACTTTCAATGGTTGGCCACAGTAGATAGAGTAATATTATTGGCGTTCATCTCTCACCTACCAGTAGTCATATGTGTCATCCCAGTTGTCAAAGTGCACCAAAAAGCGATTGTCTACCACGTCTGTCACTGTGGCCACACAAATCAAAGAAGGATTCATACGGTCCACTGCTTCAAGCTTCATCCCTATTTGGAATCCTATGGGAGCATCATTCTGAGGAATGAGAAGACAGGACCTCAGGCATTTGTCACTCATGATGCAGCTGCTGCAATCCTATAATGTAAGGTGTGGCAGTATATGTAGAGTGCAATTATGCCAAACTATTTATATGACTCTGCATCAACAGAAGTAGATAAAAGCTACAATGAAATGGATGGCATATAAATTTAATAAACAAACTGCCTGGAGGTATGAACAACTCTATGTAGTCCTAACCAGCAAAGTTAACAGTGAAGAATAGTAGAAATTGTAATTCAGTAATATCTAAGGCAGGCCTGTGAAACTCATGCACTGGCCAAGCCCGGTTTAGAGAAGGGGAAAAATGTCCGTGACAACACCTTGACGATATGAGTTTGACACCTCTGATCTAAGGGATAATAGATTATTAACCAGAGGTGGGTTCTTACCGGTTCTAGAGAGTAGAGCGGTGACGTCACGGAGCTGGTTCTGTCAGTGGCTCCGTGGGTGCTGCCATCTTGGATTTTGCTTCTGCGCATGCGCAGAAGCTATTTTTTCACTGCCGTGCATGTGCTCGCTCGCTCAAGCCGCAACCCTGAGCGAACCGGCAGTACAAAAATTCAGAATCCACCTCTGTTCTTAACCCTAGTTTATGCCACCTATGGATTATTATTATTATGATATTATTATTATTATGAGGTAATTCTATGATAAGTCAACAACACACTGTGGCCAGAACTGTTAAGGAATTGCTTGTGAAAGAAGGGATTTAGTAATGTTTCCAAAAGTAGCAAATTAGAAATCTAATGGGTATTTTAATATTTCAATGAACATTCAAATGATTAAAGGTTAATCTAAATGGAATTATCTGTTACTCTTTAGAATAATTTGTTCTCAGCAGATTCATCAATGTTAAAAAAGTCACTGTTAATCACAAAGATGTAAATTAAGCTACTACAAATTCTGTGCTGCAAAAATCTGCATAATTATTAGATGGCAGGAAAGGGATGCAGAAAACTCTGACTCTCTGCTGTCATCTAGTGATTCTCTCAATTTTTGCAAGCAAGATATTTCAGCCCTAAGAGGTAGTTTTGATCCAGGAATTAATCAAATACAATCCTTACTATTAATCCAATGAAATTATTTAATAGGATGATTAATTATTATTCCAGGTGTGTCCAAATTACTTATTTTTTGAATCCTGATTCAAAAGATCAAGTGAACTATTATTGTAGAATACAAGTCAGGCACTCTCTTACTGCTGTTTCAAGAGTGAACAAAAGGGATTGATTTGTAAAATGAAGCTGCAGCCACTCACACTGTCTGGACTTGCAAAGAGATGCTTGGGAGCTGCCTGAGCTTTGGTAATCTTCAGGTAATTGGCCCAGCTGAATTCATCTTCCTTGTAACCTAAATCCCATACATAAAGGAGACATAAGAGGAGACATGCCAAGAGAAGTCCGTAGTGTTTCATTTTAGCTACAGCATGGATCACCATCCCTTTTCAAGTGCCAAGCAATACTGCCTTATGGCATAAAAATGATACTAAGATCATTTTTTTCAGTGATTAAAATCTTTGTGAAATTTCAGCAATTTCACAAGCTGTTCATGTTCTCACTTGAAAATTGCTAATATTTCTGGCGAGAGCTTGAACATCTGAGATTGCCATTTTTATTCTGAAATTAATATTTCATTGTGCACTTTTATGGATGTGAACTGGAGGGCTTGCAAGTACTACATAATGCAACCTTTGTTCTACAGCAATGAAGATGGTGGTTTCTGAAGGCAATTTCAGTATATTGGCTTTCCTTATAATACTGAGAACCCCAGAAGAGACAGTTTTACACTAGTATGATATCCCAAACAAGTCTGAAGGTCTCTCACAAGACTAGGGTCAGGATTTAGGGTATAGGATATATATAAAATTTGAAAGATTATGGATGCACACTTGCAATGTGTATAGCTTTCATGATGTAGTTATAAGAAATTTGAGCCCATGTAGCTATTATAACATCTCAGTTATCCTAATAAGGGCATTGCCTTTGTTGGATTTGTATTTTTGCTTCACAGGTAACACAATTATAACTTTGTTTTATGTAGCATTGTGAATTCTATTTAATTTCATCTCAAGAATCAAAATGAAGATTCCTTATTTGTTCTTATCTCTTATTTTGGGTTTGCAATTCTCCAGTCAAATTAACTATATTCCCAATAGAAGTTTAGCCAAACTTAAACAAGAATGGCTCCCATACATACAATATATCATACAGCATGACATTTATAGTTTGGCTTCTAAGGGATCTTAAAGGATGATAAACGATGTAAATTAGCAGAAGCATAAAAAAGAAAAGAAAAAGAAACCAAACAGCCTTTATTTTCCTATTATTTTTCCTTTTTTCTTTCTATTTCTCTTTGTCTTTCTTGTTTTCTCAACATGCTTAAACAAGTAACAATACAATGGAGACCTTAGTATTTTGTAATCAACTGAAGACGGAAATCTTTATTGTATAACAAATATCTTGCTGTAATATGCAGCTGCTTCTTAATGCTATATCCAGTTTCAGTTGTAAATGCTAAATTATCTTATATTTATTAATATAAACATTTTAAATCAGCTTTTTATTTATTTATTTATATTCCGCCTTCATTGTTTTTACAAATAACTCAGATGGAGAACATATCTAACACACTTTCTATTTTCCCCAAAACAATAATTCTGTGAGGTGAGTTGGCCTGAGAGAGTGACTGGCCCAAGGTGACTTTCATGACTAAGTCGGAACTTGAACTCACTGATATTGATATATGCCTTTTCTTTTTTTAATTATTAATGGTTTAAGTTTCCTAAACATTAGAGTATTAATAGCTTCTTGTCAGCACTGTTGTCAGCATTGTATAAATACCACTGTGTCAAAATAACAATATCTTATGCATGCCTTATAACATTTTTTTTAATTGCAGAATACAGAATGAGAGTTGGAAGGGACCTTGGAGATCTTCTTCCTCAGGGAGGAAACCCTACACCACTTCAGACAAATGGTTGTCCAATCTCTTCTTAAAAACTTCCATTGTTGGAGCATTCACAACTTCTGGAGGCAAGTTGTTCCACTGGTTAACTGTCAGGAAATTTCTCTTTAGTTCTAGGTTGTTTCTCTCCTTGATCATATTGCTTGCCAAAATATGTTGTGAAATGTTCTTGTGGGCTTTTAAAAGAGTTACACAATGATATAAAAACAGAATGAAATTGACTTAGCAACTTAGCTTTGGAAAAACCGAAACCTAGAGATTTGTCCACCTCTACATTCTTTCCATTCCTTTGAAAGCACTTCGCTCACTCATGCCTTCATTCACTTTGCCATCAGACAAGAAAAGCTTTTGGACGTGACCTTCTAAACGCACTGTCCTAATCTACCTACCTTTGGGAGGTTGAAGTTTGTGTCCCGTTTTCTCAAACCAGCCAGCAGGATGAATATTGGGAGAGTCAGCATTCAGCCAAAAATCATGGCATTCAGAATAGCCATCAAAATGAAGCCGCATCCTGTAGCCACATACCTGCATGCAGAAAAAGTACAGGGGCTATCATATTAAATCATCATGTGCTGCTTTCCACTGACAGTTTATGGTATTTTATGTCATGAAGATGACAACCTTTTTGCCCCTATTTTTAGTTTTAGTACTTCTTGCAACTAGGTTGCATATTCACCCTAAAATGAATGGCGAGCTTTAAAATATGTAAGTGAAAGAAACTAGGGGTAAACAAGAGAATAGCTGAGCTAGAACAATATGCAACAGTATATTTTTGCTGAATCCGTATTCGGATAGAGTATTCAACAGAGTAGTCAATGCCTGAAATACGTTACCTGACTCTGTAGTTTCTTCCCCAAACCCTCCCAAACTTAAACCTTAGACTGTCTACCATTGACCTCACACCATTCCTAAGAGGTCTGTAAGGGGCATGCATAAGCGCACCAATGTGCCTACCGTCCCTCTTCTAATGTCCCCATGTAGTCGTAAAATATAATGTACTCATAACCATGCTTGTACATATTATATATTCACAATAGTCATGTTTATTCTTTGTCTGTAATCTTATACATGCTTGACAAAATAAATAAAATAAATAAATAAATAAAATAGCATAAACTCATCTCACCTCTGCTACAGTGAGAATAAAATACATTGAGGGATGCTGAGGGTCTATCCCTTCCAGTTTCATTCCCACTTTGAAACCATTCTTATTTGGGGTAATCGACTGGTGCTAAAAAGAACAAATCACATAAAAAATGTAAGAGATACGTTATTTCTACTAAATGAATGGTTGGTTGCAAGTTGAGGACTATCTGTAAAAGAAGAGTACCTGATTTCATTTTTGTTTCTTCCAAAACAAAATAACTTTATTTGCTATATTTAAATTTCACTTGACTTTTCAAAGCTTAATGGCCCTAAAAAATTACCATATTGTATCCATATCCCAGAATGCATTTTGTCTTTCCTAAGTTCTTTTCTTCTTCTTCTGATGAACATTACCATGAATGTTTGCTTTTTCTTTCCTTAACTTTGCTTGAGATTGAAATTTGAGAAATACATATGTGTTTGGAATAAACCTCTCAGGTAAAAAGAGGTTCCTACAATACAGCAACCATAAAAACATCACAGGAACCAGAAAGAAAAATCAGATTCTTAAGAGAAAAGAATCAATGATTATAGCATAAATATGTTGATTGACAATTCCATAATGTCAAAGCTCCATAAAGATAGCGGGTAAAGGAATAACTCACTTCTTGGAATAAATTTAAAGGAGCAGCTGTGGCTTTTTGTTCTTCTAGGTATGAAGCCCAGGTCCAACTTTCTGCCTTTTCACTGGAAACTAAAAATATCAGAAAATGGAACAAATTATATTTCCAAAACATTATGTTAAATGACATTTAGACATCTAGGGCAAAGTTTAGGATATTCCTCAGTAGTGAAATCTAAAAACTTTCCCTACCGGTTCTGTGGACATGGCTTGGTGGGTGTGGTTTGGTTTGGTGGTCATGTGATTGGGTAAGCTCAAAAACCAACTTTTACACTTCATGAACAACACAAAAGCCACACAACTGACTCACACACAATGCAAAAGCAAACAAAATGGCTCCTGCAACAAGCATGAACCTCAGAGCCCACAAAGCGCTCAAAAACCAACATTTATACTTTGCACAAAAATAACACAAAAGCTAAACAACTGACTCCTACACAACTGACTCACACACTATGCAGAAACAGCTGGACTTCACAAAAAATGTCCCCTGCAATAAGCATGAACCTCACAGGGCGAATAGTTAGTTTTTAAAAAAGTTTTAAAAAAAAAGAAAGGTTCCACATTTCCCACTCTCAACTGATTGTCAAAGATAGCCGAGGGACTTTTTTTTTTTTACTTTTTAAAGCAACTTTTTACTTCCAGTTGGGCGAACAGGTAGTAAAAAATGCTTTTTAAAAAGTTTTATAAAAAGGTTCATCAGCTGTGACAATCAGATGTACCACTGATCGTGGGAACTTTTTTTTCTCTCCCTCTGAACTGGAAGCATTTATTACTACCAGTTCTAGCCAACCGGCAGAACCGGCAGCATTTTACCCTGATACTCCTCTTTCCAAAAATTATAGCTATCATCTGCTTTCAGCTATTGAGGACTGAACATCGCATTTTACTCAAAAGTATCAGGTTCTTCCTTTTATTCTGCACTTGTACTTTCTGGCTGCATATGGGACAGGCATAACTAGACTGCACCTCAGAATGAACAGATACAATGCTACAGAGCACTGCAAACCAAGACAACTAGACACAAGAACAGGTTTTTCCCCGAACGCCATCACTCTGCTAAACAAATAATTCCCTCACCACTGTCAAACTACTTGCT
>JANHFT010002055.1:186635-202781 GCA_032467955.1 Pseudoxenodon macrops
AATAAGGGTTAACCAGAGAGGCAGTTTCTGTAAGCAGGGCAATAAAGATTAGGCTAGAAACAACACCAGAATGTTTCATTCCAGCCTTCCTTACAGGATTTGCCCTGCAAAGTGGGGGAAAAAACCAAACTAAGATTTCTTCCAACAACCGGTTCTCCAAACTGCTTAGAAAGTTAACAACTGATTCTCCCAAATAGGTGCGAACTGGCTGAATCCCACCACTGGAAAAGTCCTAAATGAAAGGGCTAAAGATACTTTTTGAAGAAACCTGAATAGCAATAGCACTTAGACTTATATGCTGCTTCACAGTGCCTTACAGCCTTCTCTAAGTGGTTTACAAAGTCAGCATATTGCCCTCAACAATCTGGGTCTTCATTTTACCCACCTGAGAAAGATGGAAGGCTGAGTCAACCTTTGAACTGCAGGCAGCCAGCAGGTAGCAGAAGTAGTCTGCAGTACTGCACCACCGCAGTTCATGTTGTGGATGTTATGGAAAAGTTCAACTCACCTGTTGGCAGCCTTTTTTTAAAGTATCTTCCATCACAGAATTGTTGGACAAAAGGATCTACAAGTACTTTTTTTTTTTTTTACACACTCCCACATTTCAATTTCTTACATATCCCTCTTTTTTTTTTGTAAATTGGACTGGTTAAAAGAAAATGCCAGTACTCCCTACTGTGTTCCAAAGTCTGGAATTTGATGTTCGGAACACAGTTCAAAATCCTGAAGGGCTCATTGTTTTAAAGAATACTCAAATCAACAAGCAGATTTAAAAGCCTATAACTGACAAACAACAGAAACCAGGAAAGTTCAGTTGAAAAGATGTAAATAATAGGTTTCCTAACATTTAGGACAAAGGCTCTATTGATAACTTGTCCAATGGATAGAACAACAGGTTATAAATTGAAATAAATGAAATAATACCGTTGGACTATTTTATATCAGGAACACACAAAGAATAAATGATAAGGGATGATGATCACCAATATTATAGCTTTTTTTTTTTTAACTATGTTCTATACAATAATTAAGTTATATTCTCTTGATGCTGGAATTCTCTTGTTTGTTTGGGTGTTTTTAATATAATTTTATTAAGAGACTTTTACATGAACAAAAGATAAACAAAAAAATCAGAAAAGAAAAAAGAATAGAAAAAAGTACAGAAAAGAAAAAAGAAAAAGATATTTTGAAAAGCAACTTCTGATCTTCTTTACAAACTTACCACTTCACCTCCTTTAAAACTACATTGTATAGTTTCTTTAATTTGTTTTGACATTGATTTGGATTATCATCCTATCATTTTGATTTGATAAGAGAAATATATAAATACAAACCAGCCTAAGCCATCTCTTAAGTCAGAGGCAACAAACTGCCATATGTATGTGTGCAGAGCTGCAATTGCCTGACTTTTAATTAAGAGCATTTGATTTTAGAAATCAAATCAAACAGAATCAGAATTCCTGTAGTGCCCTGACTGCAAATGCCACATGGCATCTGGATTTAACAATGCTACAATCATTATTATTAACACCTCTTAAATCACGGTCATACTATGGCCCCTGCATGAAACATAGAATGAGGTTCTGAGGTTTCTAAATTTCTCAGAAGCAGGGTCCAAGCCCTTATGTGGGTGTCATATCAACAGCTTTAATAAAAATCTCACAGGTATGCGTATCACTTAATGAACTTCTTTGCAGGAGCCTCATAAAAGCAGCTATTTTGATACAAAGATATTCATGCTGTTATACACCCATCTGTTAGTAGGATCTAGATCCTGAAAAATCTGTTTTATTTATCAAACTGCTTTAAAATTAATATACAACATCTGACACATTTCCAAATAGATGTTTAGATGGATCCCAAATATTGTCTAGATCAGGGATGTCAAACCCACGTGGTCATGTGACATTTTGGGGTTTTTTCGTCTTCACTAAACCTGGCATGGCCAGCGCCTGACGCATCCAGTCCGCAGGCCGCAACTTTGACAGCCCTGGTCTAGATGGAAGATTCTATATAGACACTTTCTAAGAAGATATTGTGTCAATATTGTTCCCTCAAAGTTATATTAGTTGATTTTTATTATATTGTCTAATCTTTTTTATTTTGAATATTTTAATTGGTTTTGTTGATTATTATTTACCATGGATGTTTTAAAAGTTGATTTATGATTGCCACAACCAACATTCCTCATAGATTTGGTGATATGCAAGTGGTTGAAATAAACAAGCTAACCAATAAATTGTATTGTGCCTCCATAACAAATTTGGAATAATTATGTGCATGATTCATATAGCATCATAGGGCACTCAAAATGATTAACAAGAAACCACAACATAAAGTAAAACATCTAAATTATCACAAAAACAGTAAAATGACTTATTGTGAATAAAGTGCCCTTTCTTAGCAAACAAGCTCAGACACTCTATACATCCACAAGAGTGATGATCTGGCAGGAAAGTAGCATTTACCATTGAAAAATGAACAAGATCTCCTGTGTTAAGAATCTCTGATAGCTGTCTGCAAGACTGTCCCTGCCATCCAGCTGTAGCTTTCTATGCCTCCAAGGCTATTGCTGTTTTGACAGCTCATACTAAAAGAACCGGAGATGCTTCTTGGAAGAGAAGTGAAACATCTTCAAGGAAAAAACAAAGTCCAGTTGCCTTTTGAAAAAATACCTTTGGGACAACCATGAATGAGAATCTTCATAGATACTCATATTAAAAGATACCTGCAAATTCACTAGCAGCCATTTCCCTACTACAGGGAAAAATCCCAACCTGGAAAAAATTTATTTACCACAAGCTAAAGTGTTGTGCCTTATGATTCTTTTCTTTTATGCACACTGAGAGTACATGCACCAAAGACACCAAAGATTGTGTGGGTCCAATCACACTTGGCCAATAAAGAATTCTATTCTATTCTATTCTATTTATTTTTCAAATTTAGAAACTGCCCATCTCCCTCACAGAGGGACTCTGGGCAGCATGCAAATAAAAATGTTAAAACTTAAAACCTGTACATGAAATTTAAAGAGGCAATGATGGCTGAAATTCAATATTAAAAGTTAATTAAAAGGCGTGGAGGGGTTTCTTCAGGGTGGTAACCAGCCCCAACAGCTGCATGCTCCTGTATGAGCCCCAAACAAGACAACAGAGCCATGTTATCAAGCCTTCCTGAAAGGCCAGGAGAGAGGTGGGGGTCTGCCTCAACTCGGGGGGGGGGGAATAATCCAAAGGGAGAGCTGAGAGGGCTCTCTTCCTGTTGCCAAATATTCCTTGTACGATGGCCAACTGGCAAGGAAAAGTACTGGATTCTAGCCTGGAGTCCACCAGTATGTACAGACAAAATGGAAGGAACTGTGCCAATGAAGCTCTGCATGAGACAACTGCAGCAGTTCCTCCCTGCAGCCCCCAATATAAGCAGTAGCAGCAGCAACCACCTCCCTCACAGTGACTATTAGCTTTGTTCCAGAGAGGTGGCATGAACAGTGTTGTGGGTGTTTTCAGACCAACATTTTCTTTCATCTGGAGGATGGAAAGGAAACCCATACTTGAGTGTTGTGTGGATGAGCCCTTAGTCGTATATACATAAAATGACATTAACCTGCCTCTCCCTTTATGGAGAATATGTTCTTGAGGCATATACCTCCAGAGAAGCGAGTCTGGATAAGGAACAGGGGCTTGCTTTTTTCGAAAAAGCCTTTCAGAAAAGTTTGAAATCTCCAAGAAACTGAAGTAATCAACACACCATGAAACAGAAGATCATTTAACTTCAAGGGGAAAAAATGACCTATCTGACCAGGAATATTCCATTCAGATTTTAATTTGTGTTTACTGTGTGCTAAATCTAAGATTCTATACTTTTCTGTACAAATTAGGGGATATGTCAGCCTCACACCATAACACAGGATGTGCATTACAGTTCTGTCTTTCTTTCAAAACTCTGCTACCTCACCATCCCAATTCTCTTTACATGGCATCTGAGCACTTTCTGTGGGGAGAAATTCTCCATTCCTCATGGACATCTCTGACACACATACAAGACCAAGAGGCATAACTTTTATATTTATCTTGGTTCCTTTAGGCTGTTTTTTAACATACACATGTGGTGAAATCTGATTATCAAACTTATTTCATGAAAATCAATTATCCCGACATATTAGATTGCTTGAATGTACTGGACCCAAGAAGTAATTCTTATTGTACTTCTGATCTCTCTGTTGCCTTTTGTTTTTTCAAGAATTGGCCTGTACACAACTCCAGGTGCAATTCTAGGTGTATTTATGTGGAAATAAATCCCACTAAAATCATTAGGATATATTTTCTGCTTAATATTAAACTGTCAGGGGAAGCTGAACATAATCTGTTTTTAAAATTACAATTTGTATGCCTATCATGAATGACTTAATGCTAAGATCTGGAAAATTCCATTTTATTTTTGTTTTTTCATGTTTTGTCTTGCCTACTTTAAACAACTGTCCATATCACCTTTTCCATTGCAATCAATGCATTGTAGTGAACAAAAAATGAAAATTATCCATTTGCTCTCAACGTATTTATGAGCTAGCATTTTTTGTAGCACGGATCGGACAAAACTTTATGACTAACCACAACATTCTGCCATAGGGCACAGCAGCACATAACCAGCTCATTACCCTTTAGTAAAGTGCCAAGCACACTGAGTGTGAAGCCTCTAGAAATTCTGGACAATTCCCACAACAGGAATTCTGCATATTTAATATTATGTCCTACTTTATATGCAGAACAGTTCTAGCTGGAGGATTGTCCAGTTTCCCCTCCGGGCAAAAAAAAGAGCATGGGGGGGAGGAGGGAAAGTGCTTTGAAATTGTTCCATGAATTGTTAGGAATAGATAAAGTGAACATAAAGATAATTGTCTTATTTATACTAACTGGATTCATATGTCCTACCAAGTCAAGCCCTCTTTAATCAATACACCATAAATAGCTGAGTTCATACAGCATGCTACAGTAGAAGCAATCCCACCATATAGACTACTTGGTTTGTGTGAAGTGCAAACTTTTAGCCAATTTCTACATGAATTACATAATTCAAATTTCTAAATGTGCAACTACATGTCACTGATATTTATAAATCTGTATTATCTCTTTATCCTCTTTTGACAATGCCTCTTTTGACAATGCTTAATTCCAGCAGAGGAATAGTGATTACAGCATAGGCTATGTGTGCCTGGTTTTGCCTATTTCAAGGCAAAAGAACTATCCAGTAATCCTGCCCTATCAAGAAAACAACAAAAATTACAAGTCAACACATACACAAATAAATATTAAATAATCCTCATCCCCTAAAAAGCCATGTTTGCAGAAATACAGTGATATTTCAAAACCAGCGATATGAAATGTAAAGTTGTTTTCTTTCATCTTTATTCTTGTTTTATTTTTATCCACTCATTGGGCTAGCCTAGACATCTTGTAAAATAAATAATAAAGTCCAGCTAATCTGTTATCTTACATCTCTGCCCCAGGTTCCTTGAGTTTGACCCTCACTGAAAATGTCCATACCTTTGTTATTGGGGCAGTATTGCATATTGGCTTCATAAAAGGCAACACGTTATTTATTTCTGTTGTAGGATTTTTATTATAAAAATTAGAAGAGATGATCCAAGAATTTGCTGCCCCAAATAAGCTGCCTTTCATGAGTTTAATGCAAGCAAAGTGCCTAATCCTGGGGACTGTGTAATGTGTCTGGATGGTGAAGAATGTTAATTGCTGCTCTACCTGTAATAGTGGAAGTATTCCACAGGTAGTCCTCAATTTAGGACTGTACTTGAGCCCAGAGTTACGATCATGCTGGTTGTTAAGCAGGCGGTATTATGATCTGCTTAACCATGTCATGAAATCACTGACTGATTTTATGACATTTCTTTGCGGTGGTCATAAAGTATATCCCCATGGACATTACGAGAATCCATTTTATCCAATTGGCACTTTTGCTGGAAATCAGAAGTAAATGGTTTCCAGCAAAAAAAAGTAATAAATAAAATCATAAAGCATGATTGCTTTATTCCCTGACTGCGGAATACTACAAACAGCAGTAAATGTGGGCTGGTTGCTGAGTGCCCAAAATACAATCATGTTGTATTGTGACGGGGGCAGCCATCAGAACTTTCAATCTGCTTTGGGGGGGGGCCAGTCTGGTGTAACTTTGAATGGTTGCTAAGCAACTAGTCATAAGTTGAGGACTGCCTCTATGCCATATTTAGACAGCTGGGACTACGGCTGAAGTGCTGTTCTTCTTTCTAATGCTTCTTATTCCATACCATGTGTTAAAAGAGCTTTAACACTCTATGTGGGTTTCTGATAAATCATAACAGAAGCATTCTTTTAAAAATATTCCTTGAAATGAAAGATCTCCCCCCATTTTTCATATCAATTGAACGTTTTGAAATTTACATCCTACATGTTAAATGTATTTATTTAAAGACCTGTGCTGCTGATTACACCAAGATTCACTTTCAAGCAATAACACTGGCACTGTGACCTTTACAGTTCCTCTCTCTCATGTTTATTACAAATTACTGATCTTCTGCTGTTTTAATACTGCTCTAAAAATTAAAACAAGTATTATGAATTATCCTTTTTTCTATTTGCTGCTAAACTGCTTTATTAAATCCTAAGTGATTTATATTATTATTACAGATACCTACCGGTAATTAGTTATGTCAGTTTATCTTTGACTTCTAAGTAACAAGTCTGGATGCTTTACAAGCTTTGGAGCTCCTTCTTTGGTAAACCTTACAATGATTGTGTGAATCAAACATGTTGTTTCTACACAGTTCACTCTATAAATCTTGTGAGCTTTCTTGAGTGTCCACACTAGCCCAGTAAAGAAATATATTCTGTAAATCATTTTCAGACATGCAGATCTTCATGCTCCTTCTCCCTACTTTAAGGTAAGATTGTGGTGCTTTATCCATTTTTCACTTACTTATGATACCACTGTACTCTAGTAACATTTTTTTATGCCAAGTTCTCCTAATGTTGTTTTCATATTGTCCCTAGTCCATGAATGAGGCAGACTTAAATTGCCCTTCAGTGTACAATTTAAAGTATTATCTTTTAAAGTACTCTCTTTTTCACTTTTCTGACACTTTCCAAGGGCACCGTCACGTTATACAAATTTTTAAGTTTAGAACACATTATTTTGGAGTTAAATCAGGTGACACTAAGATCTGAAATAGAGGCAAAAGAGCGGAGAAGGGATTGGAATTAGAAATAGCAAATTTCATGCTTCTATGGTTTTATGCCAACCTAAGGATGGGCAGAGAACAGTTCCACTCAGAAGTGGGGAAAGGTGCTGTCTCTTTAGATTTGAGAAAGGCAGAGTCTGGTCATGGGAGTTTTCAAATGTTTCAGAGAAGATCACACAGTTGAACTCAAATTCTGCATCTATCTGCAACTCAGTACACAAATGGTGAAACAAATCATGTGTACTCCAATTATTATGTATTCAAAGCAACTGAAATTCAAAATAACAAGAGTCCCCATATGTAATATTGTTGATGAAAAAGGGGCATACAGGTTAATTGAAATGGAACAATGGCACCTGAAGAATTGTAAGACTTTCTATATAACCAGAATACATAAAAGTATCTTTTAAAAAGACAACACATGCTTTCTCATATTTCTAAAAATACAGACTTGCTTCTCTTTTTTCATATCCTTTCTTGAATCACATTCTAGTAGAATGAACATTGAATCCGGATGCTTCCCCCACCTAATTCTCATCCATCTGGGTTCCCATCTGTTTGGAAGTCACATCCTCTGATCTTGAAGCTTTTAATGTCCAAATCCAGAGGTGTGAGACTTGGTTATAGAACAAAATAGAATAGAATTCTTTATTGGCCAAGTGTGATTGGACACACAAGGAATTTGTCTTTGGTGCATGTGCTCTCAGTGTACATAATACTAGATCCTCAATAGTTAGAGAAAGCTACTTTCCTCTGTACATGCTCAAAGGTTCTTTTCTTTATTATGTCACACTTCTGAATATGTAAAATAATCAGTATTGAGTGTCCATCTGATTTTTCATTCCCACAGTTCACAAAATCAAGCCAGTTCAATTTTAACAACACAACCTGATCATGTCTCATGCTGCCTAAGGCTATAACAGTATCTGCCTTGCAAATTTTCAGATTTTTCTCTTGCAAAAAAAACTTCTGCTTTTCTACCATATTCTCAAGCTTGAGAAATCCTTTTCAATTCTCATGATGTTGTTTTCAGTTTAACATGTGGGTAAATATGGCACATCCTTTGGTCATTCTGAAGATTGCCCAAGCTTTGGGAAAAGAACCTAACAGCAGATTGTTCATGGCTTCCTTAGTGATTTCACTAAAGTGTGGAAAGCCAGAAAGGGTACAGAAAGATGACTACATAATAAAACACAGCACATTCACATGAACTCTGCCCCAACTATCTAATAGAAAAGCGGAACATTGCAGACTACACATGAGAATTTTACAGAAAGTCTGAAAAGTTAGAAAACTAGTATTCTATATTATATTTATAATGGCAAGGTGTAAAATGTGGATTGAGTCTTAGTCTACTAATTTCTGCTCTATATTTGATCCATAATGCCTTGCAAAATAGAATGTTTATATTGTACGGTACAATATATGACAGTTAATAAATTCAAATTATCAAAAATACTGAAAGGAATCCAAAAAATAAGAATATTAGCTTTATCTTCAGCTATAAACACCTTAGAAGGCATACAGAAGTCTCTTTTCCAGAATACTGAAAAAGTTGGGTGTGAAATAATACGTAGCTGCATCTTTTTCACTATAAATATAATCATCACAATCCATATAGAAACCCAATTATTAAAAAATATATATGTGGGGAAAAGAAAACCAACTAAGACACTTCTTAAAAATAGTTATAACAGTCATGTCCATTAAAACTCTCTTGCAGGGACATCCCTAGGGGAAGGTTAAAAAATCAAACGGTGTCCAAAACTGTGCAATAATGGCCACCATCTTAAATTTTTTGAATCCTCCACCGCAGACCTCTGAAAACACTTTTATCAGTGGACTTTGTAGATACATTATTAATTTAATAATCTATGTCATATTTACACTATTTCCCTTGACTGATGGCTATGCACATAAAGTGTCTTTAAATGTCACTGCACTAAAATGATCCAACTGAGCACCATACGTAGGTTTGTGATTTATATATTTGTGTTATATAATTTAATACATAATTCCCAATTATTAAACAATGAGCATTTTCATTTCCTTAGCTTATGCATACAGACAGAAGTGACACAAATGAAAATGTTACAGTTGGGACGAAGTAGATTTCTATAGATTGGGGATTTTTTTAAACTTAAACTCTGGCACTTCTTTTGTTTTGTATAAACTGGATACAAATGTCCTCATTACATTCTTATCAATTTCAGAACTATAACATCATCAAATTAATTTGGAAGTTGTTCTGTAATTATTTTTCTAAGTATAAAAATAATAAATATCTTTAATTGGCTTTTCAGTTTCCAAAAAGCCTTCTAACAATTATATATATGTTCTAAACTTAAAACTTACACAATTAGTATTGTATTATCAGTACTAACACCAAAATCTGAGAGGGATTTTTAAATAGAAGTTTAAAAGTGCCAATGCTATAGCAACAAACCCTTTTTATTTCATACAAAGGGATGTTTGTGTACAAGCATGCTATTTTATCATTCAAACCACCAGCATCAATGTGTTTTCGGTACAACATATTTTATCATTTTAAGATAAATCCTGGCTCATTTTCTTCCTTAGCCCACCATAAAGGGATAGATTAGGGGACAGATGATAAAAGCAGCAAAAGAATGGAGGATGGAGTCAAGTGGGTTAAAATTGCACAATATAATGAATCCATCTGCTGGAAAAAATACAGTACAGGCACATCCATTTCCAAAAGCAAACACATAGGCAAACAAAACTTGGACAGACACTTTTAATCAAGCCCATCCCTTATTATCCCAAGTGAAATCCTATTACAACTGTTTGTATTAAATCATAATAAAGTAATGGACTCCATAGAGTTATTCTGAGCATCCTTATAACGCACCAGTATCAAAATCCTGAATAAGCAGGTGGGAAAGAAACCGCTTTTTTTTTTTTACTTCGCTGCACACGCACACACACTGATAAAGCGTCAGTTCTGGCCGCCCGTAATGAGGAGACTTACTACAAATCCCTCAAGCCACAAAATCCTTACTTTTTAAAAAACATCAAAATGGCGGAATCCTGTTTTTATTCTGTTGCTCTACCAGATATTCCCTTTATTTGAAGAGAAGAGAGAACGTCAATTAGCCGAAGGAGAAAGTTTGTGAAAACGGATCTGCTTTCCTTCCTCGGTTGCACGACGGTTGTATACATCTCAGCTACTATCTCACCCCATCTCTCTCTCTTTTTTTTTTCCCTGCACCGCTTCGTTCCAACTCTTGCATGTCATCTGTTTATGGAAAAGGGGCTTCAAATTCCTCTCCTCCCCCCACCTCGAAACAACATGGAAACTTCAAGGGGAAAAAAATACAGATATTGAAAAAGAGCTTGGAAATTTCGCACTGCCCGAGCGAAATTCCAGGGACCAACTGTTTGGATTCCATCCCCCGCCTTCTTCTCTTTTTCTCTCCTTTACCTAAACCTCTCTCCCGACTTGCTTTTTTATTTTATTTCTTTTTTAATGGCAACGTTCACTGACAAAACATACAACGGAAAAGAATGTGTGGTCCTCACGGCGGAAAAAAGGGAGAAGGGGGAAAAAACAAAAACCCCAAACGCTGGCAACATCTACTTGCGAAAGCAGGCAGGCACAATTTGAAATGAATGCACGGCATGCAAAGGAGAGCAAAGGTCTGCAGAGCAGGGGAGCAGAACCTTTCTCAGCTGCGTTTTGGATGATTTAAAGAGGTTTATAAATTACTTTCTTATCTGATTCCTTACCTACAATAATCAGCCTGTGGTCACTGAATGCTGAGCCTGCGGGAACCTAAGGCTGGCCGCGCCTGCGCGCAGAGGGGGCGGGGCTGTTTCCCTGCAGAAATGCACAGGGCGATGAAATTGACAAGCAAAGCATATTTAATGTACAGCGAGAGAGAAGGGGGGGGGAGAGGTAGACGTACTATATTATACGCGCTGCAAACCCCATATTTATATAAACATATGATTAAAACAACAATTAACCCTTCTATTTTCCCCCATTTGGCTGCATAGCAGACTGTCTGCTGGGAGGGGGGGGTGCTTCCATATTTTCTTTTTCCTTCCATACAGATCGTCGCTAAAATAAAATTAAAAACAGGTCGATTTGAATATGCTTACGGTTTTTAATAAATCTTCCCGACGGCAATATATATATATATATATATACTCCTGCTCGGGCAGAGAAGAAAGAGAGAGAGAGAGAGGGGAATGAAATAGGAATGCTGCTGATGAATAAACCAGGAATTGGACAGATCCTGATTTTTTATTTCTCCCTTCTCAACTAAGCCTTTGAAATCCACCCTCCAGATTGAAGTCGTTGCCTCAAGGTATTTTATTGTGATCTTTCTTCTGTCCGTGGAAGCCGTCCTCTCTTGGGGAGGGAGGGTGCACACTTTTTACCGCATCGCCATTCTCCTGCTGCCCCCCCCCAATCCAACCAACCGAATGCTATCCTATGGCTCTCGAGGTTGGCTTTTTTCTGCCCTCTCCTGGCGTTGCAGGAGGGGAAACCTGTGCAAGGGGAAGGGAAGGTTTGAGATGCTGAAGCAGCTACAAGTCTTTCCAGAGGTTTGGTGTAAACACGAGTAGATATTCTTAGGCGAAGGGAGGAGTTGCTCTTCTCCATTCTCTTGGACAGGAGTCGTTTCTTGCACGGATCGGAACAAAAGAACCAATCACGTGCATTTCGCTTCAGGATGGCTCCTGGGTGCGCGTCTCGCCTAAGGAAGCCAGCTCGTGTTTCCCTGGCACAGAACCAACCAGGCATCTGCTCGCCAAAGATGCAGAGTCTTGTGCCCATCCCAGAATTTCTAAGCAGGAAAAATCACTCCCTATTGGACACTCTGGCTCTGGGGCTTCCTAGCAGGGCTCCTCTGGACGCGCCCAGACTAACGTGCCCCCATGGAGATTGTCCTCAAATCTCGCCAATATTCATGCACGAACCGATTGGTTTTTTAAAAACAAAATCTCACTCACTTTTTCTTAATGTTAATTTTTGCCTCCCATAATGGCAGGCAGCTTGGTATCTACAACTTGCTCTCTCTCAAATTGCAAATGTGTCCACTAGCCAAAAAGGTTGGGGTATTTTGTTAAAGGCTTGGTAAAAAATCAATAGTACCTATAGAGATAAGAGGCAGTAGTTAAATCAACCCCAATCTGTGGTCCAATTCTAAGGAGCACAAGTGCCTTTTAAAATCAGGGACAGAAATGCTCATTTGGGAATCTTTTTCACTGTATGCTCTGTCAATGTTTGTTTTGTTTTGTCTTATCTTTTTCTTCATTGAAGGTTCATGGCCCACTTCAAAGGATTTTTGAGGATTCCCAAAATATTGAAATATGGAGTGTATACTTTAACTGGTTAATTTTATATGCTAGAATAGAAAGTATTAGACCCTCATCATTTCAGATATTTAATAATATTTTGAATGCCTTCTACATGGATGGGTTTAAACAACCTACTAAATGAAGGTTAATAAAATATAATTCCTATGGCAAACAAATAAAACATACTGTGACAGTATGATAGCCTGCTTTGCACTAAGGAAATGATTGCTGGGTTTACACATGCATCATTAAGTATTAAATTACCATTATTAAATTATTATTATTATGACTGAATCACTAACGATTAATTTGCATTTTAGCTTTAGAGTGTGTACAAATTCAGCCCATGTGCAAGTTTCAGGGTGTTTCATTCCTTTGCACCATCAAAGTTTCTGGGTATCCTAGTTTACCTCTGAATCTTTCTAGTTAGGTGTTTGCTAAGAAAGAGCCAAAGAGTGAGTTTCTACTTTTTACTGACTGCTTCTGTCTTTTTAAAGAAGTGAGATTTTACTTGAATTGTCATATGAAGGCATGAGTCTAACAAACTGAAGTTATTTCTACATACTTTCTCTATTGCCTTTTCTTAGTAGCACCATTTTTTCCAGCAAGTAAAATTTAAAATTGTGTGAAAACACATTTTACTTAAACTTTTAAAAAACATTTTTGAGACATTCACACAATAGTTCTTGAATTAAAAAGTGCTTTGGCACAGATTAAAATTTAAATACATACACAAAGTACTATATATGCTGCCTTTTGGCCTCATTATAGCATTGTTCACAAGCGACCTGGAAAAAGAGCTGTTGAAGAAAGAATTTAATAGCATATATGTGGGGAAAGGTAGAAAAATGACCTATGAGTGTTGTTTTATTAATATATTTAATTCTAAAGTGGATAGTTTATTTTTATATATATTTCACATAAACCACTAAAAGTCTTTGGATTGCAGCTTGATATAAATTTAATAAATAAATACATTACTCATATCAAAGTGGAAATTGTTAAAACATGGTACATAAGTGAATTGTTTACTTGTCCAATGATTAAATTAAATTCATGAGTTGACAAAGAATAGTAAAATGAACATAACTGCCCCCCTTCCACCATGGTCCATTATAAATCTGCCCGTAAATGACAGAAGAATAGGAATCAAGCAGAAATACAAACTGCCTATTAGCATATGCATTTAGTGTTTACAAGTCCCTACCCATGCTTATTAGAAACATATGTACATACTGCAAAGTGATTATCTAAAACTCTTTTTTCAAAGTAAATTTTTTCAAATAAATATACTTTAGTCTCAAACCAACAACTTTTAAATACTCATTCCTACTCATGTATCCTAGCAAATTTTTAAAAATACTTATTATTTCAGTTATATGAGTTATCTGAGAATATTGTAAGAGTAAATGAACAAAAAAAGAGTAAAGTAATTCTAATAACACAAGAAAGAAAAAGAAATGCAATGAAGAGTTGTTGTTTTTTAAATCCTGTTGTCCAGCATTGGTTTTATAATGCAATAAAAATTAAAGTTTCATTTACCCCATTCATCATAACTCCTTTTAAAAGTTGTGTGAAAGTTTTGATCTACTGGGTAACTAGTGTTCTTGCTTGGTTGTTTTTTTTTTTTATCGTTTGCATATCAAGCAGATTCCATGCAATTTTCAATGTACTAAATTTTCAAAAGAAAATAATTCTGAATAGAAGATCTACAACAGAATAGAATAACAGAGTTGGAAGGGACCTTGGAAGTCTTCTAGTCCAACCCCCTGCCTAGGCGGGAAACCCTACACCACTTCAGATAAATGGTTATCTAGCATCTTTAAAACTTCCAGTGTTGGAGCATTCACAACTTCTGGAAGCAAGTTGTTCCACTGATTAATTGTTCTAACTGTCAGGAAATTTCTCCTTAGTTCTAAGTTGCTTCTCTCCTTGATTAGTTTCCACCCATTGCTTCTTGTCCTCCCTTCAGGTGCTTTGGAGAATAGTTTGACCCCTTCTTTTTTGTGGCAACCCCTGAGATATTGGAACACTGCTATCATGTCTTCCCTACTCCTTCTTTTCATTAAACTCTCTTCCTCACCTCTCCCAAAATAATCTGTTCCTCACCTCTCCCAAAATAAGATTACCGGTAAGTATCTACTTTCTTTATCCTATTCTTAGCAAACTGAAGAAAACCTTCACATTTTAAAGAAACATGTGGAAAATGGCAATCTTTTCAAGCAAATACATGAAATAGAGAAGATAAATAGTGCAATTCAAAAGACAAGCACTGAGCGTTTATTTTACAAATGCATATGCTACCTTATTCACCAACATTAAAACCTCTCAAAACTCTTTAAGTGGCTGAGGTAACCCTGTCATCCTTAATTGTAATAAAAATGAAACGCCATGAGATGTTTCACAATAAAGAACCCTCCAGATAAAAATAAAATTTACTGCTATTGTTTGATGAATCCATGGTGGGGCTGCAAAATATGCCCCCTTAAAAATCTGACAGCATAAATATCTGGTAGAAGTCATAAAGTGTTATGATTGCATAACACAAATGCAATTCATTTGTACATTGATGTCAAGGCATACAAAATAGCAATTAGTTCCCCTTCTCCCCTTCAGACTTCAGTATCTGACATCCTGATGCAGATGTATTAGAGAAGTTCTGAAAATATTAGGTGCGGGATGTGTTTGTGTGTGTGTGTGTGTGCATGCAGGGGTAAGTTTTGTTTGTTTTGTGTCTTCAAGTCAATCTTGATTCCTGGCAACTGCCTTGAGTTTTCTTGGCAAGATTTCAGAAGTGATTTGCCATTGGTCATCCTTTGTGCGTAAAACAGAATTGAAACTCATGGTCTCCCAATTTCTAGCTTGATACCTTAACCACTATACCAAAAAGATTCTCATTAGGTATGTACACCATATAAAAGTTTGTATATCAGAAATCAATAGGAAACCAGTGGAATTTTTTAATCAGAGGGATGATGAAGCATCTATGAGAAGTGCCACCCACCATTTATACTACTGCATTCTGCATCAGCTGCAGTTTCCAGATTATCTTCAAATTTTATTCTGTAAAAACACATTATATAATTAAAATGGATATGTTTACTGTCAAGTCTATGAAATTCATATCCCCCCCCTTCCACATTTTACTAAGAATGCTATGTGGTTGTCCAGGATTAATGTAGATCTAAAAGGGTTCCCATTCTGTAGATCTGCTTTTTAGGGACAGTACAGAACGGATGTGTGGCACTGAATTGGTTTTATCCCTTGGAATCTACTTGTCTATTCTACTTGTCTGAATAGCTGATGATTCCTTCATCTTGTTCCCCTATAGTTGGCCTCTTACAATTCAAAGATACATAAAAAGCATCTTGAAACACCCAACTTTGACTGCTGGAAAAGAGAATTTCAGCTTGGATGCAAATATTCTGACCTAGGTTTTGTTGGAAATATTAACAACAAATTAGACAGTGATTATCTTATAGGACCACATCAGAGGTGGGTTTCTACCGGTTCGGATCGGTTCTACCAAGTAGGTAGTAGGCTGCTGGTGACGTCATGGAGCCGGTTCTGGTCCGTGGGCACCGCCA
>JANHFT010002056.1:13507-28078 GCA_032467955.1 Pseudoxenodon macrops
GGCTGTTGTTGGTGTGTCTGGGATGGAGGTTGTGGAGATAGGTGGCTGTAGTTTCCTTTCAAACCTGCAGTAGAACATGTTCAGGTCATCTGCCAGTTGTTGATTTCCTTCAGCTTGGGAAGGAGGTTTGCCATAACCGGTGATAAGATTATTTCCCATATAAAATTGAAATTAATAGGTATTTTATGAAGGTGAAAGCCAAATGAAATTACTAGTTTGGAGCAGTTTGGCCATTTATTAATTTATGTCCTTTTGATAATGATTGATTTCAGTTGATATTCCTGCCTATAACAGCTGTAGTGTGTACTAAATAAAAAAAAACCACACACAGAGTATAACTATATAGCAATAGCTCTTAGAGTTATATACCACTTTACAATGCTTTTCCAGTCTTCTCTAAGCAGTTTACAGAGTCCTCATATTGCCCACAAATGGATCCTCACCTTACCCACCTCGGAAGCATGGAAGGCTGAGTCAACCATATTATTGCTTGTTGCAGCTAATAATATTATAAAGTCTATCTGAAAGATTCTGGTATAAATTATCACACCACTTTAAAAACAGAATTGTTTGTGGATAAAACATGTGAAAGTGGCGTAGGCTAGGAATACACTAATTTGTATTTTCTTTATTTTGAAGAATGCACTGTACTCTACCTGTACTGTAGAATCACATTTTGACTATTTGAAATTTTATTTATTAGTATCTTGAAATCTTGTATTTATTTTGAAACAATACCAAAAATAAAAATAATTTATTGAAAAAAATGCAGAATTACTTAGCATTAAAGTTTTACATGTACCAGTATACTGTCTGTTATTTATTTATTTATTTATTTACTATAATGCTGCTGAGAAGGTGGATTCTTTTCAGCCCGCAGGGAAGTCACTGAAAAAGAGCTTTTCTAATTAAAAAAATCTTTGTTGTCATGTTGCTGCTGTGTATTGCTGATCAGAATGCTAAGTAGTTGAATTCTACATATCCCTTTTAGTGATAGAGGAATAGTTGCCAAACTTATGTCAGCAATTAACTTTGCAAGATTTTTGTACAGAAAATGCAACCAATTAAGATTTAAAAAATTTATTAAAGAATTAATAGTATAGTTTTAACTATGACGAATATATAAGTTATTTCAAATCTCCAAGCAATGTACACTCATTTCTAGAGTTATTTTTAAAGACATTCTATGAATCAGTGGAATCAGTGGTAGTTGAGCTATAAAACTGTGGTGTTCTCAAGTGCTGTTAAGGAAAGCACAGAGCATGATTATTTCAAACTTTGTGGTTTAAATATTACATCCTTTCATAATCTATAGTATATCTATTACTTAACTTCCACAGTAATAAAAATATCCATCTACAGTATATGATTGATGAAATTTTCACGAAGAAGCTAAAATGGAAAACTAATCCATGTCATAAATATTGAATATAAGATTGTTATTACTCAATCAATTGCCTTAATTTTTGTTCTGTTTTAACAAATAATTGTTTTTATGTATGATTACATTATTTTTTATTATTATTTAAGTCATGTTTCAGAAGCCTTCCAAGGTCAGTTCTTATGTCTAATTTGTAAACATTTAAGGTTCATTTAAAGTAATATCAGTATCATAATGGAAAAGTAGAAATAATTTAGTTCTGATTCATACTATTATAAAAAGGAGCTTGGTTCAGGTCAAATTATTTATTTGAACAGCGGCAGCCCAATGTGGGGAGGGACACGCGCATGCGCATGCCGCCATTTTTGGCACGCAAGAGGGAAAAGGTTCGCCCTCACTGCCCTAAGCAGAGACCCATTTGCAGCTCTGGCCCAGATTGGATGGCAGCTGCCCCTCCAGAGGCGGGTGGGGGTGGGGAGGAATCCTTTGACATCTTCCAAGCGTCAGGAGATAAACGGGAGACCAGGCGCCGGTGATTGAAAGTACCACCTGATGGGCTGCGAAGATGGATCCCCCTCCGCGAAGGCTGCGGCTGCTGTCGCCATTAGCTGATTGCCTCTGGGCAGGGGGCTCTTCCTTTCAGCAGCCGCCCGTAATGGGGAAGGGGCTTCCAAGGGAGGCCGCCTTGCTGGCAAAGTCTCTCAGACGAAAAGGAGACAGAATCAGGAGCGGCCGTGTGTCCCTGGGCAACGTTATTATGAAAAATACTTGACTTACAGCCGTTCGTTCAGTGACAATTCAAAGTTACGACGGCGCTGAAATATGTATCCTACGACCGTGTTTCACAGTTACGACCTTTGCGGCATCTCCATGGTCACCCAATCAAAATCCAGGCACTTGGCAACGGATTCATATTTGTGACGGGTGCTGTGCCCCCCCCGGATCATGTTGATCCCCTTTTGTGAGGAGAAAGGGAGTGCAGGTAGTCCTCGACTTACGACCACAACCAGCGGCCAACATTTCTGTGGCAAACGTACGTGAGGTTTGCCCCATTTTGTGACCTTTCTTGTCCCAGTTTTTAAGTGAATCACTGCCATTGATAAGTGAGTAACATGGTTGTTAAGTGAATCAGGTTTCCCCACTGACTTTGCAGGTCGGACGTTTGCAAAAGGGGAACCCGGGACACTTCCACCGTCATAAATACGAGCCAGTTGCCAAGACTTCACATTTTGATCACGTGATCGTGGGGATGGGGCAACTGTCGTAAGTGTGAAAAACGTTCGTAAGACACTTTTCGGGTTGCTGCTGCTGCTGTAACTTTGAACGGTCGCTAAACGAACTGTTGTAAGTCGAGGACTACCGGTAAAGCCGTACAACAAGGGTATCAAACTGGATTTCTTCCAGGGCCGGATCAGCATTGTAGTTCTCCTCAGGCCGGCTGTAAGGGTGGGATGAGGAAGAGACAGGATGGATGTCTCCTAAAGCACCCTGCCGGCCAAAATGGGGTGGGGGAGGGCCTCACACACACACACACACACACACACACACACACACACACACTGTTTTCGGCCTGTACAGCCTCCTGCATCTCCTTGCCGGCCAAAACAGGCCCAGGGTGCTGCATGAAGCTCTCCCCAATGCCCCGTTTTGGCTGCCAGAGGCACCGTAGGCCAGTCTTTTGCTATTTCAAGGCCGGCCCCCATAGGCCAGATTTAAGCACCCCGCAGGCCTCGTGCAGCCCGTGAGCCTTGAGTTTGACACCCCTGCCGTACAAGATGGGTAAATAGCCATCAGGTGGATGTGAAGGGTCTGTAGCCTCCCAACTTTCGGTTGGAGTCTGTTCCCGAGCATCCCAGAGTCCCCCAGAGTATCCGAGACACCTAGGACCCCTTTTCCTTAACCGCTTACTAGCTACGACGGATTTTGCGCGCACAAAACGGGAAGAAGGGCGGGCTATGCTTTAGAAGGGAGGACACGCAGACGCTCGCCAGGGTGACAAGTAGCAACTTCAGAAGCGAGATGGAGAGCCGAGCGTCTAATAATGCTTGTGGCGTCGGTGGCGCCACTCACACTGGCGGCTGCAAAATGCCATCAGGCAGGGAAAGACTTAATTCTGCCCTTCTCCGCAGAGGATTAAAAAAAACAAACCAATTTTTGTCGTCCAATGATTGTTTGGCTTCGTGCTCACCGTTTAGATTTATTTGCACTTGTCGGCGAACAACAAGCACCACCGCCTCAGGAGGGAGTAGCCATGATGGCCGATCGGCGTGCCAAGATGTCGCTCTATAAAATGCCACTCTCGGGCCTGCCAGATTTGGCATGGCGCCTCACGGGCATCCTGCCATGAAAGGTGAGAAGGGGAAGGATAGATGGACAATAAATCTGTGTGCGTACAGGTAGTCCTCGACCTACAACAGTTCATTTAGTGACTGTTCAAAGTTACGACGGAGCTGATAAAAGTGGTTTATGACCGCTTTTCACCGTTACGTCCTTTGCAGCATCCCCCGTGGTCGCCTGATCAGACCCTCGGCAACTGACTCATACTTATGACCGTTGCTGTGTCCCAAGGTCAGGGGATCATCTTCTACGACTTTCTGATAAGTCAATGGGACAAAACTGATTCACTTAACAACCAAGTTACTAACTTATCAACTTCAGGGATTCAGGTCGTAAAATGGGGCAAAACTCATTTAACAAATGTCCCGCTTAACAACAGAAAATTTGGGGCTCAATTGTGGTCGTACGTCAAGGACTACCTGTACGTGATGGGAAACAGGCAAGGGGCAATGACAGGTGATATAAAGACCAAAGAAGCTTGGCACCACTTTGTACCAGGTATCCAAGGCCAGGCTCCCTGAGAAAGAAGGTGGATTACCCCAAAACAACTCAGCGTTCTCAAAACATTTCGGTGAGTTCCAATTGGCTGAAGACGGGCTGGTCATGAGGGGAGGGCTGGGATGGGGGGGGGGGAAACCTTTCTGTATCTTTTGAGCGTGGGGAAATCCAGAGTTTTCAGTAAAAGGTCCTTTCATTTCAACCAAATGGAGTCGAGGGTTTTCCTTTCCTAAGGGATCAGATTGGGGCAGGCCTGACAGTCGCTCTTATTTTCTTGCATCTCCGCATCGGACGCAAGTAGCTACGTCAGCTGTGTCCCATTTCTCTCCCCACCGCCTCGCAAAGCCCTGAGACAAAGGAGAGCAATACAGGTAGTCCTTGACTTACGACTGTAACAGAGCCTGCCCATTACAGATAGTCCTCGGCCTACGACCACAACCGAGGAGTTGTTCGGTGAGCTTCGGCCCATTTTACGACCCTTCTTGCCCGCTGTTTGCTAATTAAATCACTGCGGCTGTCAAATTAGTCGCATGGTTGTGAAGTGGATCTGGCTTTCCCCCCTTGACGTCGCTTGTCGGAAGCTCACAAAAGGGGACGCGGCCACCGTCGTAAATATGACCTAGTTGCCAAACATCTGGATTTTCATCACGCAACCATGGAGATGCTGCAACTCTTGTAAATGTGGAAAACGACATCAGTTGCCTTTTCCCCTGCCGTTGAACCTTAACACACAGCTTTATTGTCCACCTCTCTCCCACCAAACCCCCTTTTTCTGGCCTTTCATGGCAGGATGCCTGTGAGGCGCCAAGCCGAACCTGGCAGGCCTGAGAGTGGCATTTGTAGAGTGACATCTTGGCGCGCAGATCAGCCATCCTGGCTGCTCCCTCCTGATGCTGTGGTGCTTGTTTGCGTCGCTTGGCGATAGGTGCAAATAAATCTAATCGGTGAGCACAAAGCCAAATAATCACTGAGCTGTCTTGGAGGCCAGGAATTTTCCACGTTTCTGTCGGAAATGGCTAGCGGGCACCGAGTTGGACATAATAGCAGTGTTCCGATATCTCAGGGGCTGCCCCGAAGAAGAGGGAGTCAATCTTCTTGTCAAGGACAAGAAGCAATGGGTGAAAACTAATCAAGGAGAGAAGCAACTTAGAACTAAGGAGAAATTTCCTGACAGTTAAAACAATTAATCAGTGGAACAACTTGCCTCCAGAAGTTGCAAATGCTCCAACACTGGAAGTTTTTAAGAAGAGATTGGACAATCATTTGTCTGAAGTGGTGTAGGGTTTCCTGCCTAGGCGGGGTTGGACTAGAAGACCTCCAAGGTCCCTCCCAACTGTTATTCTATTCTACTCTGTTCTATTATTCTATTCAATTCTAATTTCTAGTCTATTTATTCTTATTATTTTCTATATTCTATTCTATTCTTGCTTACCTACAACCGATTGCTTAGGTACATGCTAAATATGGAACTTGCAATTAAAAAAAACAGCATTTCTGTCTAGTTTTCACCAAAACCATGCCATAGTAAACTATGCCTTTCCTTAACCACCACAAGTGTCATAAAATCAAATCAGTCACAAGACTGAGCTGTTTTATAACCGCTTTGAGTCTCGTGGGCAGGCTCCGTTATAGTCGTAACTCAAGAACTACGGATAGCCCTTGACTTAGTACAATTGAACCCAATTTTTTTGTTGGCAAGCGAAACGTGAAGGGAATTTGCCCCCCCTTTACTACCTTTCGTGCCACCGTTGTTAAGTGAACCAATGTTGCTAACCAGGTAACCAGTTCGCTAACCAGGTTAGTAACCTGGCTGTTTAAAAGAAAATCCGGCTTCCCCATCGACTTTGCTTGTCAAAGTTCACAAAAGGGAATCACGTGACCCCAGGCCACAGCAATGGTCGTAAATACGAGTCCATTGTAAAAGGTCTGTATTTTGATCATGCGACTATGGGGATAATGCAACAGTTGTGTGAAAAATGGCTGCATCATTTTTTCCCGTGCCAATGTAGCTTTGAACGGCCACTAAATGAACTGTTGTAAATGAAGGACAACCTGTATCTGGAATCTTACAAGGACAGACATTACAAGGCACTGCCAATTTTTAAAGCTGTTTTGTGTTATTCTCTGGTCATCTTCAAGTAGAAAAAGATGGAATGTATGAAGGGGTCCTTGGTGTTCTCTGAGCTTGTTTTCTGGATGGAAGTCTAGGGAGGTTCTCAGCCATCCAGGCCACGATTGTCCTCCTTTAGGAAGTAACTGGAGCTTCTGGCTTTTCTTTTGAAGACCTTTTGCTTCTCATGGAAGGAGCTTCCTCAGCTCTGAATGGATGGAGGGGAAAGTTTTATATTCCTTCCGGACAGCCGGTCATTTGCATCTTTTTAGAGGGTCCTTGAGGCCACTTGGAGGTTTGTGTGTGTCATCTGAATGGTGGCAAATGGTTCCTGTAGTCTGGAGATCCATCCATTCCCTCTCTACCACACCATTTGAGGGTGTTCATCCCAAAGGGCAGGGCTAAGTCCCGGGAGTTGTTTTCTAGCAATGTTTCATTACCCAAACTAGGTAACATCATCCCAGAGTGATGAACGTGTTACCTAGCTGGGTAGTGAAACGCCTGCAGGAAAACCACCAAGCTCGGAGACCTCCAAGGACCCCCTTCATGCCAACTGAGCTACAAACATTCTCCTTTCTTGGAGCCAAATGTCTGCCTGAGTAAATCTGAGGCAGCTTTAAGCATCATTGCGGCGCACCAGTTTGTTTAAAACCGCCCAAGAGGAGCTGAGCCGAAATCACACGCACGCCCAGGGCATCCGACAGCCCAACTCAACTGCTTCATAGAAACACACACCAGACTCCATTTAGGCCCTTTAATCTGTCCTAGACAGTTTGCCGAGACACAAATGATAAAACATTTTGCATTTTTACAGCAAGGGGGGTGGGGAAAAAAAAACCAAGAAAAAGCCTACAGAAATGTATAAGGAAGTTAAATTTTGTACATGGGTAAAACGTTATAAATTCAGGGGGGAAATACATGGACACAGGGTCAACTCCCACATTTCTTGTTGCTTTTTAAAAAGTTCTTATTATGCGCGGCCAGGCAGTCGGTTGGCTGTTTTCTTTGTGGAGGGGGAGCCCTCGGAGAAGCTCCTCGGGGACTGCGGCGTGTCTTGGAATGTCCTCGGAAGGCTCCGTCATTTCAAGGTGACCCAATTAAAACCCCAGAGTCCTTTCGGATGCAAAGGAACGCACGCCGCTTCAGTCGTCAAATTTGATCTTTTTCCCTTGTGGCTTGTGGTCACCGCCGCCTCCTCGGCCTCCCCTGAAGCCGCCACCTCCTCTGCCTGGAAGGACGAAGGAAGGGTTGTTATTTTGCCAAACTTCCAAGGCTGCAGGTGGTCCTCGAATTAGGACCGCAATTGGGACCAACATTTCTGTTGCTAAGCAAAGTGGGTGTTAAAGTGAATTGTGACCCATTAGAATGTAGACTAGACTAGAAAGAATAGAAATTAAAGAATAGAACAGAAAGCATAGAATAGAATAGAAATGAAATAAAACAGAACAGGACGAGTAGAACAGAACAAATAGTAATAGAAACGAAAGAGCTGAAAGCATTGAGTGAATAAACGAAAGCACAGAACACAAAGAACAGAAAACAGAACAGAAAAAACAGAAAACAGAATAGAAAGAACAGAAAATAGAAATAGAAAGAAACGGAATATAGAATATTCTTTATTGGCCAAGTAATGGCCTTGATTGGACACACAAGGAATTTGTCTCCAGTGCAGAAGCTCTCAGTGTAGATGCAAACAACAAAGGAGATATAATTGTAAGATACCAATCGGAAAAAGTTGAATAGGAAAGATGAGATGGATAACAACAACATAGCCCTACTACGTGAGTAGGGATAGGGCATCCTTAGGGACAGGGTAAGACAAGTGCTGTGGGAATTTAGGCGTTCAGCAGAGATGGCTCAAGGGGAAAAAACTGTCCTTGTATCTGGTTGTTTTGGTGTGCAGTGCCCTAGAGCGGCATCCCAAGGGAGGGGCTGAAACAGTTTCTGTCTGTAGATATTTTCTCTGCCCTCCTTCTGATCCACTCTATCCAGGTCCTCAACAGAAGGCAGGCTGGTTGCAACTGTTGTTTCTGCAGGCCCAACTAACTCTCTGCTGAATCTTTTTGGCCACGGTTCTTAAGTGGGTCATTGCAACTCTTAAAAGTGAATCATGAAGTCTATTAAAGGGAAGGCAGCTTCCCCCGTGGTTTGCTTGTTGAAAGCCAGCTGGGAAGGTTGCAAATGGGACATAACCCCGGACGAGGCAACAGTCGGAAACACAGGCTGGCCCCAGTTTTTATCATGTGACCACAGGGATGCTGCGACAGTTGGGAAGTGCGAGGACTGGCCGTACACTACCTTTTTTCAGGACCATTGTAACGTCAAACGGCCGTTAAGCGAATGGATGCATGTTGAGGGTAGCTACCTATATCCTGGGAGGTATTGTTGAGTGAAGGATACTCACCTCCGAAGCCTCGGCCTCCTCCCCGGCCCCCAAATCCACCTCTGCCGCCGCGTCCTCCTCTGCTGCCCCGGCCGAAGCCTCCTCCACCGCCTCCCCCCCCACGGGGAGTGGCCCCCTTGGGCTTGGCAAAATCAAGGGTCACTTTGTTCCCATCGATCTCTCCGTCCTCCATGGCTTCCTTGGCTGCTTTGGCATCTTCTGTGGAGCCGAAGTCCACGAAGCCAAACCTAAAAGACAAAGAGAGGAGAGTCAGGGCAGGAAACGGACACACAAACACACAAACACACCCCTTGGGAGAGGCAGGTTGTGGTGGTTCTTCTTCTTCTTCCTCAGTTGTTCTGCTCGGCCAAAAGGCCAGGAACCCACGGAGACAAAGTAGAACAGATCGGCAGTGCAACTACAGGTAGTCCTCGACTTAATAACCACAATTGAGCCCAACATTTCTGTTGTTAAGTGAAATTTGCCCCCTTTTACAACCTTTAACCCCAGCAGTTAAGTGAATCACTGCAGTGGTGAGTTTGTTAAGCGAATTTGGCTTCCCCCATTGACTTTGCTTGTCGGGCTGTCGTAAGATGACCCTGGAAGACTGAAACCGTCATAAATGAGAGTTGCTTGCCAAGCGTCTGAATTTTGATCACATGATCTTGGGGTTGCTGCAATGGTCATAAGTGTGAAAAATGGTCATAAGTCACTTTTGTCCAGTGCCACTATAACTTCGAATGGTCACTAAATGAAATGTTAAGTCGAGGATTACCTGTAGCCATCGACTTACAACAGTTTAGTGACCACTTGAAGTTACAACAGCAGAGAAAAAAAGTGACTTATCCCTGTGTCTCACACTTATGACCGTCGCAGCATCCCCATGGTCACGTGACTTACATTTGGATGCTTGACAACGGTTTCATATTTATGACGGTGGTCGTATCCCGTTGATCCCCTTTTGTGACTTTCTGACAAGCGAAGCCAAAGGGGGAAGCCAGATTCACTTATAATAACAACAACCAGGTTATTATAATAACAACAACCAGGTTATGAACAACTGCAGTGATTCCCTTAACAAAATGTGGCAAGAAAAGCTGTAAAACAGGGCAAAACCCACTTAACGCATTTCTCAGAGGGTGCATGTGGCTGGTATGCCGGATGGGTCTATGACAATTCACCACGGCCAACACGCTGCAGGACCAGAGTTACACTAATATCAAAGAAACAGCGGAATAGAAGGAGGACAGAACGAAATGCAAATGGAAAAAAAATAAATCAAAATATTTATTTTAAATAAATAGGATTGTTAAATTGTCCCACAGTGAGTTGGCTGTGGAGTTGTTCCATTCTGATGCCAGACGACCTTGAAGCAGTCTTGGGAGAGATAACCGCATTCTCTTCTGCCCCCCCTGAAATACTTCAAGGCAGCCTGGTTACTATATAGTAGCAAAGCACAAGAAAGCATTAAGGGGGCAGCCGATGCAAAACTGCCATCCTTCCCCTCCTGTATAGCCACAAAATTCACTGGTAACTGGAGCTGGAGTGGAATCCAGAAGTGAACGAAAAGGATCCCTTTCCTTCTCTTCACACAGCGGCTGCTCAGGAGGCCCACAGTTGGTTCTTGTAGAAGATCCACATGAGATCCTTGAAAATCAGGCTCAGGGGGGATACAAGAAGCCAGACTGAGGCCTGCTAAGCTGCCCATCCTACAGAAGACCTCAGAAAAACTGAGAGCAGCTCCCCTCCCTTCCACTAAAGGCCGCAGCTGGCCCTTCGAAAGCTCAGCAGACGGCCGTCCAAAATGTATCCCTACCTCTACACCTGTCTCCAGAATTTCCCTGGCAAGCTACAAATTGTAACTGCAAAGTTGTCCCGCAGCCGTGACAGTTAATTCATCCAAAAGGAGTTGGAGTCTCAGGGGAGTCAGGGCTGTGGTTTTACTCTGCTTCTCGTGCGAATCCATGGCCTGCCACTGAATGCACAGCAGGACGGAGCTCATTGAGAAGGAAAAGCGGATTTCTGACTCTTTAAGCCAGATGGAAAATGCCTTTTGGTGGAGCGCAACTAGCAGTGGCGCCAGGTGTTCCCTGCTCGCCTCACACGTCCCGCCGCACCTACCCTTTGGAGGAGCCGGTGTCCCTGTCAGTCACTATTCTCGCCCCGATGCAGCTTTCAAACGACTCTCTCAGTGTCTCTTCAGTGGTTTCCTCTGACAGCCCTTTCACAAACAGGGTTTTGCTTTGCTCTGAATGACAGGAGAAAATGTCGAGGATCAGTACTGGTAAAAGTAAGTTAAAAGGAGCCTGGTTTGGAGGAGGAGCAGTTGGAACCGGGACTGTCTGATGGGGATGGCACATCTCCCCTGGCATGTCACCACACTATAAAAAGGACATTGAGACTCTAGAAAGAGTGCAGAGAAGAGCAACCAAGATGACTAGGGGACTGGAGACTAAAGCATATGAAGAATGGTTGCAGGAACTGGGCATGACTCATCTAGTGAAGAGAAGGACAAGGGGGAGACAGGATAGCAGTGTTCCAATATTTGAGGGGCTGCCACAGAGAGGAGCAGGGGGTCAACCTATTTTCCAAAGTACCTGAAAGCCAGACAAGGAATAATGGATGGAAATTGATCAAAGAGAGATTCAACCTAGAAATAAGGATAAATTTTCTGACAGTGAGAACAATCAACCAATGGAACAGCTTGCCCTTCGGAAGTTGTGGGAGCTTCATCCCTGGAGGCTTTCAAGAAGAGATTGAACTGCCATTTCTCAGAGATGGTGTAGGGTCTCCTGCTTGAGTGGGGGGTTGGACTAGATGACCTACAAAGTCCCTTCCAACTCTGTTAATCTGTCTGTCAATGCATTGTATCCATTCATACTCATACTTGCAATCATCCACTTTACTTTATCTTCCACCTCAGAACTGTGTCCTGAAAATTAACCAATTTTTCTGTAAGAGTATTTAGTTGCTTAGTGATTAGAAGCAATGCCCCTCCACAATCAGTTTCCCATAGATAGCAACAGCTGTATCCATTATTTCACAGCTGCTAAATGTGATATAAATCCAAAGAATTCTTCATATTTTTACAAACTTTGTTATTATTTTTTTTAAAAAGGAGAGAAAAACAGAGATACAGGAAGAAAAAGTACCCAGACAGCAAAATTTGGGTTATTCAGATATTCTTACCAAAGGACATCTGGTTTCCGTACTACTTATTTAAGCAATCCTTTAAAAAAGTTTGCCAAGAGGCGTAACTCAAAACTCTCGGTCCTTCCCAATTTATAACTATGCAGTTTAGATTACAATACAATATGCTGAGTTTATTATAAGCAATGCAGTCCTCCCAACTTTTATTTTGTTTTTAAGGGGATTGAATAAATATGATGCAATTAGTTAAGAGAGGTTTGCTTGGAAGATCTGAGATTCCGATGTAGAGCATGACAATGGGGAATAATTGTTTCCATATGGTAGGAGAGATCATGGCCATTGTGCGAGCTATATAAAGAAATGTGTAGCACCATGTTCCTTAGGCACACAGCAGAGTTGATTCATGATACATGGTCATTCCCTACACTTGGGATTGGCTAAGACTTCTACACCTATTGCTTGATAACTGCATCATCAAGGGAACCTTTTTTTTTTCATGAATGGGCCATTATGCAGAAGGCCACAGATTCATGTTCTTCACATATTCCTTCACATCATCGCAGAGGCTTCCATGGATTCAACTGTCTCTTTTTTTTAAATAAGACCACTGAAAAGGATCAGTTGACACTGAAATGATGAGTCAGATCATGTTATTTTTGCAACAGCCTTGCAAGTCATCAGGATACGGTAGTCATAAGCATCTGTCAGAAAGCCAGCCACTAGTTTGCTTTCTTACTTTTTAAAATATGTATTTATGTACCAATGCACCCTGAGTGCTATTCTGACTGACTGGTTTTCAGGAGGCTGACATGCAGCTGGAGAATATAGAATTGTCCCAACAATTGGCAGCATCTAACTAATCATGACTGATTTTAAAAAAGTGAACCAGGGTCAGAGTTGATACTTGGATGAAAAACCACCAGGAAATGAGAGCTACGGATTAAACTGGGCCTATCTGTGTATCCATCCATCTCTTGGAAGAAGGCAAGGAGATCCTATACCTCTGCCAAGAAATCATGGTTATGTCCACTTAATCACTAAAAATTGAGTTATCAGGAGGTCTTCACTGTTAAGTGATAGCGGCATGTTCTGACTCTGAATTAGCTTGTGAATTATTTTTTCATCATCATGGCTGAATCCAATCCATTTGATTATATGACAATGTTGCTGTTAACAGGAAGAAGAGCTCTTAATAAGTCAGTGGAAAATGCTATCAAAAATAGCACTATTGCAACTTATTGTATCACTTTTAATAATGGCAAGATATAGTTTATGTCTGAATACTGCAGAGACTGTTAGCTGGTCAGAAAATACCCAGATCTATACGGTTGTTAATTAAATTAAAGCAATATGATCCTGCACCTTATTTATTAAGTGTAGGCCATAATTTTGGGTAGGTTAGCTTGTTTGGTTCCTTTTACACAGCTCATCCTCAGAAAGGAATCATGAATTACTTCTAGCTGGTATGGGAGACTGGCTAGGGGGCTGTGTAATTTAATATGGTTACATATGTGTAAATATAACATGGCTAGTTGAAACTCTGATACACAGTTAAACATCCAACAACTGGAAGAAGCTGTGCTTGACAAGATAGCATGGAGAGCACTTGTCTATAAAGTTGTCAAAAGTTGGACATGATTAAATGGTTAAAACAACAAGCAATTGAAAATGATGTAGATGCTGCGTGGGTTGCTAAATTTGTAAATTGGCAGATTGTAGAAGTGGTACAATAACTATTATGCCCTGAATGGTGTTGAATATATTGCATAGTGTACGTATATTTGTTATGTTATGAAGCATTGTTGCTTATAATATAGATCAGCCTGTCATTTGCTGCTTTATGTCTACTATGGACTATTCTAAGAACTTCATAACTGATGTTATCCCTACAAACTCCTTTAGTGTGTATTGGGTCAATGTGTTTGTCTTTATTGATTAGTGCTTCTACAACATAGTTGATTTTGAGTGATTTCTGTAAAAAAGACCTCAGATAACAGCTTCAAAATCCTTACCTAAAATCCTACAAAGATACTTCTAGGCAGGATAGATGTTTCTTGTCAAATACAGAATGCACAAAATTGCACCTGTCTATTCACCACTGCTTCTGCCATGCTTTCTCTGTAAATCTCGAAAGATCATTGACTCACCTCATCTTGACATATTTTTGATCCAGTAATGCAAACTTTGCAAACTCTAATGGAAAATAAGAGGATGCACACAAATGTGTTCATCTGGCGTAATTTCTATAGGCAGCAGAGGTCAGGTTTGGGTGTGCAGAACACAAATTGATTAGGTACATTATTTGCATTTTGTTCCCAATGCAAGACATCTAGGCAATTTTAAGTCTGAATGCAGCTTCTTAGCCCTTTAACCGCATGAAAGACTCCAAGGGTGAGAAGAAAGTCAGATTGTAGCTCTTGGCTCTATCCCAAATATTGAAGTGGGGCAAGGAGGTGCTGTTATGATTCTCTTTATTCCCATGGAGGCTGTTTACGTGAATGATGCATGCATGGCTTTTATATTGTGGAATATACTGTATAACTAAATATATCATATCATATAAATACAATATAACTAAGTCCAGTTCAGGAGATAGTATTTTGCTTCTGGAATAGACCCTTACTGAATATTCCTTTGTATGTATGTATGTATGTATGTATGTATGTATGTATGTATGTATGTATGTATGTATGTTTGTATGTATGTATGTAT
>JANHFT010002056.1:73684-83866 GCA_032467955.1 Pseudoxenodon macrops
AGATAGATAGATAGATAGATAGATAGACAGACAGACAGACAGACAGACAGACAGACAGACAGACAGACAGACAGATGCATGATGTAGTGGTACAGTGGTTAGAATGCAGTATTGCAGGCGAACTCTGCCAACTGTCAGGAGTTCGATCCTGACAAGCTCAAGGTTGACTCCGCCTTCCGTCCTTCCGAGGTGGGTCAAATGAGGATCCCCAGATTGTTAGGAGGCAAAAGGCTGACTCCGTAAACCGCTTAGAGAGGGCTGTCAAAGCGCTGCAAAGCGGTACATAAGTCTAAGCGCAATTGCTTATATCCGGAGAGAGAAAGGCGTTGCAGAAACGGTGGCTTTTTTGGAGGACGGAGGGAGCTTTCCCAGCATTTTGCTTACGACGGGGTGACCTGTGTAGGCCCACGGCTACATCAGAGGCCCCACTGAAGCTGGGGCATTGAATCAATTTCTTTGTCCGCCCTTTTCTGGGCCTTTCGCCCCAGGTGGGCTTGGAGACATCTACCAACAAACAGTCTCCTTCAGCAGGGACCCAAATGTCACATGGCTTCCACAGTTCGGGACGCCTACGACAACTTCTTGTGCGTTGTTTTTCTCTTTCCCAAGGCGTGTAGAGCTCAAAACTCCTCCTTTGTGTTCCCAAGTTTCCTTTGTGTACACATCGGAGTTTCTCTCGCTGTGGGCTGCTTGGAGGAAATATGCTGACTCCGTAAATCCGCTTGGAGGAGGCGGTAATTGTTAATTTTTTCATTCATTACATTTCTTAGTGCTTAACACACAGCGTGTTGCCTGGCTATTCAGTTTGCTTAACAATGCAACACATAGGATGTTCTTAATCTCCGCCCCCTCCTTCTTTTCCAACCCACTGGTAAAATAGATTCCGTGTTTAATAATATTGCGTATCTTCTTAATCCCTGGAGGTTTTTTAAGAAGAGACTGGACAGGCACTTGTCTGAGATGGTATAGGTTCTCCTGCTTGAGCAGGGGGCTGGACTAGAAGACCTCGGAGGTCCCTTCCATCTCTGTTCTGATTGATTGACATGGTGTAGGGTCTCCTGCTTGAGCAGGGGGCTGGACTAGAAGACCTCCAAGGTCCCTTCCAGGTCGATTCTGTTCTAAGAAAAGTTCTATTATCCCGCACCCTGGTTTGTTAGTCCAATACTAGTCTGCTTGAACAAATCACAACGGACTAAAACCTTAATCACACACTAAGCCAAGAATAAGCCATACCCTTAGACATCGTATTCTCCGACCCATTGTACTTTCTCAAAGGATATCTTTTAAATCAAGCCATTCTAAATAGGAAGCTGCCTGGCAGAGCACAGCAAAACACCAACTCTGGGACTGCAATTACTTACTACCGGGTTCCCACTGGTGTAGTAAGTGTTCGTGGCATCCTACCCACGGCAGCCATTTGGGGATAGACCAAAATAATCCCATGATTCTGTAGGCTGAAATCCTGGAGTAAGAGCAATGCTAAGCAACATTTGGCCATTCAGCAGTTCCCTTCGTAGCCGTTGAGTAGATAGGTGGATTGAAATGTTTGCATTCATTGAATTGAATTGAATTTTTTTTAAAAGACGGTGGCCAATGCATGCTATAAACCCGTGATGGCGAACCTATGGCATGCGTGCCACAACATGTGAGCTGTCACCGAGGTCAGCTCCACCACACATGCATGCGTGCCTCCCGCCAGCCAGCTGATTTTTGGGATGCGCGGGGAATGGGACGCATACGGGAGACGCGCGCGGATGAGCAGGGAGCGAGGGTCACGCATGCGTGTGAGGGGGGAGAGGGGTGTTTGGTGCCCCCTCTCCCCTGTGGCCCATTTTTGGACCCAGGAGGCTTCAGGGAGGTCTCCTAGGCCCAAAATGGGGGCGGGTGTGTGCGGTGCCTGTTTTTGGGCCCAGGAGATCGCAGGGAGGCCTACTAGGTTCAAAATGGAGGGCAGGGTGTCGCATGCACATTTGAGGGGGAGCGTGTGTGGGTTGTACGTGCACGCGCAGGGGAGACGCATTGCATTATGGGTGCCGGCACGCACGCGCGCTGTCTCGCGGGCGCACTTTTGGCACGCGAAGAGAAAAAAGTTAGCCATCACTGCTACAAGCTTTGCAGACCCGGGGCATTCATAGCCATCCCCTACTATACTTATTTCATAACATTTATATGCTTTCGGATTGTCGAGCGCTCTTTTTAGGAGTTATCGCAATGGATTTCTTAAAAGATCTAATTGCCACAGAGCATTGAACCCCTTAAATCGTCTCCAGATTTACTCAGTTTCGTGTTCCTTGATGTTGTTTTTTTACACGTGCTAATCAAACAGCTTTTTTTTTCAGTTGCGCATTATTATTCGCCTATGATTTGAGCACCAAAGAAAGGCTGAGCACCAAAAGAATGGAGGCCTTTGAACTATGGTGCTGGAGAAGACTCCTGCGAGTCCCTTGGACCAGTGGTAGAATTCAAATTTTTTTTACTACTGGTTTCATGGGCGTGGCTTGTTGGGCGTGGCTTGATGGGCATGGTAGTGGAAGGATACTGCAAAATCCTCATTTCCTCCCGATCAACTGGGAATCGGGAGGCAGAGAATAGATGGGGGCAGGGGCCAGTCAGAGGTGGTATTTACCAGTTCTCCGAACTACTCAAAATTTCCACTACCGGTTCTCTGAACTACTCAAAATTTCAGCTACCGGTTCTCCGAACTACTCAAAATTTCAGCTACTGGTTCTCCGAACTACTCAAAATTTCAGCTACCGGTTCTCCAGAACCTGTCAGAACCTGCTGGATTTCACGGCTGATCAAGATGCATTAGATATGTCTTCAACTGTAACGAATGGGCTGAGAAATAGGAAAGAATTAAAAAAAAAGAAGTGGACACATTTACAGTCATTCTGTTTTGGTTATCATTTAGAACATGTTGGCTGGGGAATTCTGGAAGTTGAAGTCTTAAAGTTGCCAAAGAGCAGACACCTCTGCTCTAAGTGATCCTCTTAATTGCTTGAAGGACCAGGCATCAATTACTCTCTTTTGATGGAAGATATGAATCCTCTCAATACAGAAATCCAAATATATGTGTCTATAAATATTGGAATCCTAAAAAGGCCAATAAAGTGCCATTACTGATAATCTCTTGAGAAGAATATGGAGGTAAATACTTGTCTGTGCAGTTATTTAAATTGTTGGTGTTTTACTGAAGAAATCTCAGTAGGAAAAGACTTCTCAATGCCTCTGAGTTTTGGAAAAGCTCCCAAAGGCACCTGAAAGGAAAGTCAGGAGTCCCATTTGGGTTTGTAATTCAATCTTAAATGATTATGAAATTTGGGGGAAATGGGTGTTTATGACACTGCTGGGCTCAGCTTCCTCTTCCTGCAGGGAGAGGAGGACATCAGAGGAATAAGTTGTAGCTTAAATTGTATGACCCCTCCATGACCCACGACAAACCCATTCAGGACAATTCAAGTCAGAAGAAAGTGGATGAGCTTCCAGTTGTTTGTCAAACCGGAGAAGGGGGAAAAAAAACACACCTCCCTTTATGAGTTTTAAGCACTCTTTCTGTGTGTGTGTCTCTCTCCCCCCTCTTTCTCTCTCCCTCATGCTTCACATTTCACCTTAGAGGGAGAATGTGTGTGTGTGTGTGTCCGTGTGTGTGTAGGTAAAAAGCCAAAACAATTTAGAAACCACAGGTGATGTGATCTGTTAAAAAAAGAACCCTAGATTTTGATTCCTGGTTTGTCTGAAGCAGATGGCAAAGCCATCAGGCAGCTTCCCTGTAGGTGGAAATGGTAATGGCTGAAGCCATTACCACTTCCCGAGGGTCTTTGTACCTGTCCCGAACGTGTGCAAATCATTTTTCTTGCTGTGGGCTAACACTGAGTAATAGCAGGAGGGAGATAAGCTGAATACCAGCAAGAGGCGGACGAAGGAAATAACTTGGCCCCTGCCAGCACTGAGATATGCTGGAGTGCAGCTTGTGGGTATGGGAGGTGAGAGCCGCAGTGTAAGGAATGCTGCAAAGATGGCTGACTGTCACCCGCCTCAGTTTCTACCTCAGGGATGAAGAAGTGGGGACAGAAGGCAGAAGAACAAACGAGAGTGGGAAAGGCTGATCTAAAGTAGGATCCTGAAAAGGGTGATCCAGCTGGTCACTCTCACTTATTTTTCTCTCAAGTTTAGTCTTCTCAAAAAGACTAAATTTTTGGGAAGTTTGAATGGGAATATCGTTCGTTTGAATGGGCCTCCATTGCAGTATGTCCATTAAATAAGGAAAAGTCAGACAAGGGCTGAAGAGGAATGGTTTAAGTTAGGAATGTGTACATCGGTCCAAAGGAGATCTCTGTCAATGTATATTCACTTGCTATACCATGCGGTCAGTTTTCTGCAAGTTATTAAAATGAAATAAAATCTGTATGTTTTTACACAGAACTTTCTCTAAGAAAATTCCATTTCCTCTACAACTCTCCCTAATACATTCTGCTTTTAACACAGTTATCCCAATATGATTTATTTTTATATGCCACTTGCTGCTCACAAACACAACTCCTGGGAATCTATGGTTTTGGTCTGCAGCATTCCACAATGCATTCATCATCTACTTAATGCATTCATGTCATCTTGGCTAAGAAAGAGGAATATCTTATTGGCAGATTACAATCTGGCAGATTTTGATCTAAAATCTATGCCAGATTTCTTTTACCTCCCTGGGTAAAACAAATTCTTTGCATTCAAAAGGTCCTACCTACTGATGGTCTTTCCAAAGCTCCCTGGGTTTCAATTTTCACTGTAAACAGACAGACACTGGGTTCAATAAGCATTAAGTCTGGTTCAGCAGTATGCTTACTTTGTTATGCCTTAGATTAATCCAGTGTACTCGAATGCTCAATATACTGGAATGATCAGTTGTGGGAACTAGGTATGCATTAAGAAAGTATAGTTGAAGAAATATATGACAGCATTCTTCAAGTTGTAGGGTCCTTGGTGCTGTCTGGGATTGGCTGTTTTCTTGAAAACATTTCACTGCCCAACCTGGTAACATCATCAATGCTAGAAGGGAGTGAGGTTTGCTCTCTGTTTATATATACTCTATGTGGCTCACCCTATTGGTGGGAGTTCTTAGTGGTGGTTCCTAGATTAGGTTGTTGTTTACTGTTTAATTGTTTTTATGAGTTGGTGATTCCTTGGTTGAAGTATGGTTTCCTGCTTGATTGTTGGTCTGGTGTTAATCTCTGCTTATCTGGATGTTGATTGCTGGAGAGGAAGTGTTTTGGTCTTTTTTGTTTCCTTTTTAACGTTTTGGTTGTCTCTTTTGAATTGTATGTTAATGTTGTTTATCTCTATATGCCTGTTGATGGCTGATTTGTCTGAGTGCCAGTAATTCTCTACTGTTTTTGGATTTAGCTTGGTCTAGGATGTTTTTCAAGTTCCTAAAAAGATGTCAACATAGACATAGACATTTAACATTCCGTAATGGCGAAGTAGTGGTGCAGTGGTTAGAATGCAGTACTGCAGACTACTTCTGCTGACTGCCAGCTGCCAGCATTTCAGCAGTTCGAGTCTCACTGGCTCAAGGTTGACTCAACCTTCCATCCTTCCGAGGTTGCTAAAATGAGGATCCAGATTGCTGGGGGAAATAGGCTGATTCTGTAAAACCGCTTAGAGAGGGCTGTAAAGGCACCGTGAAGTGGTATATAAGTCTAACTGCTCGTTGCTATTGCTATTCCTGAGCTCATGACCTGAAAGATTGATCTTTTATAGAAAAGCAAATTTCAGAAAAAGTGTCCCAATAATTATGGTAGTTCAACCAACTGCTTAAGAACATGTGGGATGTTTCCTGGTCTCTTCAAACACAGACTTGGAATATTGATTGAAATAACGGATCTTTTTGATATGATGTCTTGAACTTTGTTTCTTAAACTCCTTTCATGTGGTATGAATATTTGAAACTCATTTTCAAGTGCAGACTTCGAGACGTTTGTTTGGGACTTCAATTCTCACAATCCCCAGTGTGGACTTTGGCAAGACAGTGAGGAAGTTCTAGTGTAACTATCATCCCTAAATATTTTACAAAGCATAACTAAAGTTGGATGATTGCAGCAATACGATTCTGCAAGACTAGAACTATATTTCCAGGCAAGCATTTTTCATTTTGCCAGGTCATACTGAACTAGCACAAATGTTGAACAAGGGAATATTATTCAAGTGTCAAGATGTTTATGAAATTCTCCTCAACCAAATTTCTTTTCTGTGTTTTGGAATTGCCCATTATCTGATACTATATCCAGAATGCAGCTGACTATTTGGCATCATCTCTTCAATTTTCCTCTTGCTGCTGAATTGTGCACGGAGATTTGAAGACACTTGAAGACATCCACTTGCGTCTTTCCTAATCTTCGGCATATTTCACATGTTCATTGATAAGCACTGCAAAAAGCAATCTTACTGCAATTGTGTGGTACTTTATAATTAGGCAGATATTCAATTGTCCATTGATCAGATAGGATGTTGATTTTCCAGTTATTATTACGCTGCAACACACTTGATCGCCCAGTACTGGCTATACTGGCTGGATCTGACATGGATTCAACAACAGCCAGATAATACATTGCCCAGGAAGAATCTTTCCAAAACAGGTTCACTGAAGACTGCCTTTTAACCCACCTTTCAGTTCTCTCCATTTGGAGAGATAAATTTACCAGGGGTGGGTTCTAACTTACCTCACCGCCGGTTCGCTTCCGCCCGTGCCGCGTGGACGTGCCTTGTGGTAACGCGTGTGCTTCATGGTCGCACATGCGCCTTGTGGTCGCGCCTCACACAGCATGCTAAGACAATGTTTGGGTTCAGGGGTGAAATCCAGCAGGTTCTGATGGGTTATGGAGAACTGGGAGCGGACATTTTGAGTAGTTTGGAGAACCGACAAATACCACCTCTGGCTGGCCCCAGAGTGGGGTGGGAATGGAGATTTTGCAATCTCTATCCCCCAGGAGTGGTGAGGGAATGGAGCTTTTGCAGTATCCTTCCCCTGCCACGCCCACAAAGCCACGCCCACAAAGCCACGCCCACAGAACAGGTAGTAAAAAAAATGGATTTCACCACTGAACTGAGTTGAAAAACATGGAAATATAGGACAGGATAGGGTAGGGGCAGTTGACCCAGGCCAACTATTCACCGGAACTACCAGTTTGCCCAAATCAGTCCGAACCAGTAGCATCTCACCACTGGTTGGATATGTTTGCTGCCTTGAGTTATTTGTAAAAAAAAAGAGAGGCAGGAATGCAAACAAATAAATAGAATTAACAAGAAGTGTTCACTTAGTAAATCGGTGTGAAGCAACTCTGCCCCACTCTGTGGCGTTGGCTGAATCAGAATCACTGCCAACCCTCTTGCTCAAAAATAAATAAAATAGAGTCTATTTCCACCCTTTGATTCACAGTGGGAGAACTCAACGTGGCTGGCTATTCCCATCTGGCAGAACGGAGTCTCATTCTCTCCATCTATGCAGAATCCCCTTTTAGTGTCTGGATGAAAGCGGGGCAGTTGGATCTCATCTGTCACTTCAGAAGAGATGCCACTTTGATGAGGTGGTTTCCTTCAAAGAGGCGCTTTGATTGAAGCCTCGTTGCATCGAAGCGCGGCTGAAAAGTTTTAAGTTTACTTATGAATAATTTTAATAAGGGTTGAAAAGCCGGGCATTGTGCCAACGTTTTCAGGGACAGGCTGGGTTGAGAAGGACGACTCAGATGTAGAAGGAAGGGAACCAACCAACACAGATCTACATACACAAGCGAAAGGCAAGCACTTTAGTGATCGTTAAGTGTCTGCGGTGTTTGGAGAAAAGAAATCACGATTGAGGGAATTCATTTCAATATTTCTTCTTCAAGTCTGCCCGGGGCGACATTTCTCTTAGTTCATTGCAGCAAGAAAGTAAAGAGGGGAGGGACTGCTAAGGAGACCAAGGTAGCTGAGGTTTGGGAATCTGAAGGATCACTAGCTTGCAGGTTGTAAGACATCCCTCTTTGTATCCGAAAATCACTGCCTGCATGTTTTCCTGCCCACAGCCTGCCAAAGGCTTTTTGTTTTCATCCACTTTCATTATCCATTTGCAAAAAAATTTTTGTTGAACAATCATTTGCCTTTTTTTGCTTCCTCGGGAGCAATGCAGGTAAAACAAATGAACCGAGTTACCGCCGATTACGGAATTTCCCTCTAGGTTCTAATGTTACTTTCTCTCCCTTCGTTTCCTTTCTTTTTTCTTTTTGCTTCTAGGGTCTTCAGATGGGAACTTCGGAACTGGAGGAGATGGGTGCTAAATTCTGCCTTGGACTTCTGGTCCTTCAGCTTAAATCCCTACCGTGCAGCAAGAAGTTGATGACCCAGGCAGAGACTCTATTGGACCTGGAAGAGGAAATAGCTGATCTCCAATCACAAAGGTCAGGCCAGTAACAATTTATCTGGAACCAAATTAGCTGTTGGCTTTCGAGGTAGCAGAAAATGGGACCTTTGTGTACTATCCTTGCATGCTATGTGTCTGTGTTTGTGTGTGGTTTGTGTGTGTGTGTGTGTGTGTAGATGTTTTCTCGGCCTTATGTAATCTGACATAGAAATTAATGTCAGCTAAAAGGAGCTTTCTAGTTCCATAAACTGTAAGGAGCTGGCTAGGTTTACATTTTAGTTACTAGAGGATATCTAGTGCAAAAGTAGCATTAAGATGTCCAAATTTATATATATATATATATATTCCTGGTAATAATACAATTGGATGAAGATGCATGTCAACTTGTCTATTTTTGGCCAGCCAGAGAAGACAGGTCCACTGTTTTGTATCCACCATCGTTCTCGTTTTGTGATTTAACTTTCTTGAGTGGATTGTGAAGGATTCCCTTGATCAGGTTGTCTCATTTCTGTATTGCTTTGGTGTTTAGTAGGATGTCGGTTTCTATGCCCTCCAATAGTTCTTTGGCCTTTTGTGTGTTTTGGGTTCTATCCAGGATAACTATGGTTCATCCTTTGCCTGGCAGAGAGGATGGTGAGAGTTTGGTCTTGTTTAGGTTTTGGGGGAGATGTTCTGCTTTGAATTTTTGGGGGATATTCCTCTTGGAATTGCTTCTGATTTGATGTTCTTCTGATCTTCTGGATTGTCTGCCTTATGATTCCACGGGTCTCTGTGGCAAATCCCGTGGTCTTAAATCCTGTTTCTACTGCTGCAAAAAAATAATTCCAACTGACTAGTATCATCTGTGCTATAGTTGAGTTCTTTCTGGAGCTTACTGTGTTCTAACAATGGACAGTGGACAGCTGGATATGTTGGCCGTCCATTTGAGTTCAGGAACTTATTTTCAGTTTGATTTGGAGTTTTGTTTTCCCTTTTTCAGCTTGTTTTAGAAATGTAGTTTTGATGGTGGTTGCCTGCATTTCTGTGTGTTATGGAAGGTCATGGTTTATCTATGGTGTGTGTGCTGGTATTTAGCCTGAGATGAGCATCCGTGATCATTAGCCATATCATTTTCGGCTGCTTTGTTGAGCTATTTTCCATCCAGCTGTGCAAGTTATTGGAGGTTTGTATCTGATTATGAAAATTGCTTTGCTGTTCCATTCCAAACCAGCTCTGAATGGCGAATCAGAAAAACAACAACTGTAACCAGCACAACAAGCAACAGCAAAAATACATTTAAACAAAAAATCAACAAAAATAACCATAGTAATGTATTAATATAATAACAAACATGTTTATCTAATGAGTAATGGGAAAGACATAGGAAAAGGGAATTGTATTTTATACATATAATATAATTATATTATGTTATACTATACTATACTATACTATACTATACCGTACTGTACTGTGTGTGTATGTATGTATGTATGCATGCATGTGTGTGTATATATATATAGTCAACTGCAGCATGCAAGTCGCCCAGAGCTACCATTCGGGGGAGAGATCTTATCCAAGATCGATGCAGTCTGCAGTGAAGAACCCCGCATCCAGAGGCCTGCTGGAATGCAGTTATCTTGGAGAAGCCTCCTGGCAAGGAGGCAGTTGCATGGCTGTGATACCATCAAAAGTGGCAGAGGCTTGATTGACGTTGAAATTAAGGGATAAAGAGGACTCACTGTATTACAAAATATGGGAAATTTTTTATGATTGGTTTAAAATTAAGTTTAAATTAAATATGTTATAAGAATAGGGAA
>JANHFT010002056.1:134626-148201 GCA_032467955.1 Pseudoxenodon macrops
TTCTATTCTATTCTATTCTATTCTATTCTATTCTATTCTATTCTATTCTATTCTATTCCATTCCATTCCATTCCATTTCATTCCATTATTTCTACTCTTCAACTTGCTATCACAATTGAGCCCAAATTTTCTGTGGCTAAGTGAGGCAGTGGTGAAGTGAGTTTTGCCCCATTTTACGACTTTTATTGCCGCTGTTTGTTAAGGATAATCGCTGCAGTTGACACCGTTGTTTGGTGAATTTAGCTTCCCCTTTGACTTTGCCAGTCACAAGGTTGCCAAAGGGGATCATGTGACCCCAGGACTCTGCAACCGTCGTAAATAGGAGTTAGTTGCCAAGCTCCTGAATTTTGATGAAGTGATCACGGGGGATGCTGCATGGTGTGAAATCTGGTTGCAAGTCCCTTTTTTTCCAGTGCCGTTGTAATTTTGAACAGTTCCTAAACAAACCGTTGCAAGTTAAGGACTACCCATAAAAGAACAAAAAAAAATACCCTGAACCCTCCAACAATGGTAACAACAATCAAATGATCCATTCGACGGGCTCCACCCCACTCAGGTCCGTTCACAAAATCAGGGCCTTGTGAAAAAAGTGTCAAAGAGGGTAACACGCTTATAACTGGACACAATACTCCAAGTGTGGACTTATTAGTGCAGTATAAAGCGGTGTTATCCCTTCTCGTGATCTTGAGGCTATCCCTCTGTTGATGCAGCCTAGGACTGGGTTGGCAGCTGCAGCACACGGCTGGCTCCTATTTAAGGGATTGTCCGCTGGGACTCCCAAGATCCCTCTCATAGCACTAGCAATCACACTTATATACCGCTTCATAGTGCTTTACAACGCTCTAAGTGCTTTACAATATCAGCATATTGCCCCGAAGTCATAAATAGCATTAATAACAGCATTTAGGCAGTGGTGGAATTCCAATTTTTTTTAACTACCTGTTCTGTGGGTGTGGCTTGGTGGGCATGGCAGGGGAAGGATACTGCAAAATCCCCATTCCCTCCCCACTCCTGGAGCCAGCCAGAGGTGGTATTTGCCGGTTCTCCGAACTACTCGAAATTTCCGCTACCGGTTCTCCAGAACCTGTGAGAACCTGCTGGATTTCACCCCTGGATAAGGGGTGAATCTCTTGGCCGTTCCAAATGCAGCCGTGGGAAAGAAGGACGTTAAGGATGGCAGAACGTTTTAACCCGTTTCCTGAAATGGAATCTGGAGCCCGAAGAAAACGTCTTCTTTAAAAATTAAAAATAAAAGTACCTCAGCATGTTAAAAGTTCCATGTGTTTTAAAATTGAGAAACGCTGGTCTAACAAAAAAAAAAAAAACCACCAATGCCAATAGGTCAAATTAACTTGGACAGCTTTCCAAATGCCACCTGAAGGTCCCTTTGCAACAGCCGTTGTCAGGCCAGGCCCTCAAGGTAAAAAACAACAAGAATTTTGAGGCTTCCGCAAAGCCCTATTAACGTCAAACCTCTCTGGAATGTTTCTCCTAATCACCGTAGGAAAAAAAACCCACCAGGAGCCTTGAACACAACAATCGCATTCTTTAAAAAAAAAGGAAAAAGAAAGATAATTTTTCAGCAGCTTTCAACATTAGGATTAAGCAGAGGGAGATAGAGAGCAATTTTCTTTTCTTTCTTTCTTTCTTTCTTTCTTTCTTTCTTTCTTTCTTTTTCTTTCTGTCTGTCTGTCTTTCTTTCTTTGTTTCTCCTTTCTTCTTCTTCCATTTTCTCTTCTTTTTCTTCTTCTTTCATTTTCTTCTTCCATTTCCTCTTCTTTTTCTTCTTCATTTTTCTTCTTTCTTTTTCTTCTTCCATTTTCTCTTCTTTTTCTTCTTCATTTTTCTTCTTTCTTTTTCTTCTTCCATTTTCTCTTCTTCTTTCTTTTTCTTCTTCCTTTTTCTCTATTTCTTCCTTTTTCTTTCTTCTTCTTCTTCCTCCTCCTTTCTTGAGCAATTTCAAAGGGGAGGTAAGAAGGCTAATCAACAGCATTCTCCTCCAGCTCCTTCTTCTCAATAAAAAAAAAATCACAACATGATCAATTAAACTCGAAAGATGGGAAGTGTGATGAAGTGATGGGTATGTTCCCCACCTTGAGCTATTTATAAAGGTGGGGTAAATTAACCATAAAGTATCGATTATGAAACTTGAGGGTCATTTGCAGCTCTGGGACCACAAGATGGTTGTGGAATCCTGGGAATTGACATCCACACAGTATTTGAGGTTGGTGCAGTATTTGACATCTGTCTTTGTGCTAAGTGTAACCATCAGCATGTTTGTGTCAATTAAATATTCATCTTAAAAAGTCTGCAACAAATTAGTAAAATCTAAAGGAAAAAAAAGGGGGTGAGAAGTCATGAGTCAGCCATTTTAGATGCTTGCACAGTGCTCTGAATTCGTTTCCTATAGGGGAAAGAAATGAGCTGTTTCCAGATTGGCTTCTTTGCAAAATAAATAAATGCATGAGCAGTCAATAGTGCGTCAATTTAGCACTTTGAACTTACTTAAGTCACTCCCTTGGATGGGCCAAGCAAACAAAATAACCGCCTCTGAAATAACTATTCTAAATTAGGGAGAAGAACATAGGTTTCTTCCCATCAGCCAAGGGGCGCCCACCAGAGGTGGATTCTGAATCTTCTTACTGCCGGTTTGCTCACGCACGCGCACAAAGCGTGCGAGCGAACGCACAAGCAACAATCAAAAACTAGCTTCTCTGCATGCGCAGAAGCAAAATCCAAGATGACAGCGCCCACAGAACCACCGACAGGACCGGTTCCATGACGTCATCACGGAATTACTACCTACTCTATAGAACTGGATAGAACCGGTAGGAACCCACCTCTGGTGCCCGCGGAATCTGGTCAAGCTGACAGCCACAATGTACAATGTTAGCTCCTCCCATTTTTTAATGCAAAAGACCCCCTCCTACAACCCTCCAGGGTTGTAAGAAGATCTGTAGGTGGCAGGTCAAGTGCATCGTTGAAAGATGCCTTCTCATCTTTCCTAACCTGTTGGCCTTTTGATTGCATTGGGCTACAGCAGGGGGGGTTGTCTCCAAAACCGGCAACTTAAAGACTTGTGGACTTCAACTCCCAGAATTCCCCAGCCAGGCTGAGGAATTCTGGGAGTTGGAGTCCACAAGTCTTCATCTTGCCAAGTTTGGAGAGCCCTGGACTAGAGTTCCCAAACTTCCAAGATAGACCAGCCTATGTAAAAGGCATGGACACTGGTGGGATTCAAATAATTTAACAACCGATTCTCTGCCCTAATGACCAGCTGGTTAGGCATGGCTCGGTAATCATGTGACCATGTGGGCGTGGACAACTCAATCTCACTCACGTCGATGGCTGTTTTGCCTTAGCTGTTACAATGTAATAAGGGTTAACCAGAGAGGCAGTTTCTGTAAGTAGGGCAATAAAGTTTAGGCTAGAAACAACAACAGAATGTTTCCTTCCTGCCTTCCTTACAGGATTAGCCCTGTAAAGTGGAGAAAAACAAAATAAGATTTCTTCCAATAACCAGTTCTCTGAACTGCTCAGAAAGTTAACAACTGGTTCTCCTGAATAGGTGCGCACTGGCTGAATTCCCACCACTGGGCATGGATCATGCATGGACCATGAATACATTATTTCCCATTTTCAACCATTGGAGTCCTGGCTAGTGGATGTGGCTGAACATTTCAAACCAGTCTTTGTCATTTGCAGATGAGGTTGCTACTCACCTCAAGATTTTTAGAGACTTCATGCATTTCATAGCATCCCTTTAAAAAAATCTCAATTCCAGACCTCTAATGGACCATTTTTCTTATTTGGGTGCTGCTTTATGATGCAAAACGGGCCTATTCACTTCTATAGTTTAAGGTATCTATTTTCTCCTTCAAAACATCTATGGAGATTCTCAGTTATCCGGGTCATGGTTGTCCCAAAGGTGCTTTTTTCATCCAAGAAGCTTCTTCAGCTCTGACAGAAAAACGCTTCAAAGAAAAACCAGAAAGTCCAGTTGCCTCTTGAAAAAGCACCTTTGGGACGTTCTCCTTCAAACCTAAAGGTAAAGATAAAGGTTCCCCTTGCACCTATGTGCTAGTCATTCCCAACCCTAGGGGGCAGTGTTCAACTCTGTTTCAAAACCGAAGAGCCAGCGCTGTCTGAAGACATCACTGTGGTCATGTGGCTAGCATGACTAAACCAGGGGTGAGTTCTAACTTACCTCACCACCGGTTTGCTGCCTCCCGCATCGCGCATGCGCGCCTCGCGCACTAGAAAAAAGCTCCTTTTTTTTTTAAGGCTGAAAACAAGATGCAGAGTGCCAGAAACTCGGCTCAGAATAAATTTTTTTTTAAGTCCAAAAAAGAAAAGATGGTGGCGCCCATGGAGCAGAACTGGCTCTGTGACGTCACCAGCGGCCCACTACCTACTCAGTAGAACCGGTCCGAACCGGTAGGAACCCACCTCTGGACTAAACACTGAAGGTTCACGGAATGCTGTTACCTTCCCACCTTAAGCTGGTCCCTATTTTTCTACTTGCATTTTTTACGTGCTTTCAAACTGCTAGGTTGGCAGAAGCTGGAACAAGTAACGCGAGTTCACCCCATTACGCGGCACTAGGGATTCGAACCGCCGAACTGCCAACCTTTCAATCGACAAGCTCAGTGTCTTAACCACTGAGCCATCACGTCCCTACCTGATAGCAAACCTACCTGATAGCGAACAAACATATTGTCAAACAAAAGAGGTATAATTTTTTTCCATTTCAGACACTTCCATGTTGTCATAAAATCACGGACCATGCCATCTACAATGTTGATGAAGATAGAAAGAGAAATTGTACCCATCTGGCTAAATAGGATTGCTCACTTCTCCTGTTGTGCAAATACTTCCTTCCTGTTGTAGAATAAGATAACTTCTTGAGATATAAACTTTAGCCTGCAGGTATTCGGTTATATGCTTAAATGTTCCTTTGTTTGCACAAAATATAATATGTCCTTATAAGAAAAGAACAATCAACAAAAAAAGAATGCTCTTATCTGAGTCCTAGATACGATCAATTTAGTTTCCTCCTGGCAGAATAATTTCCTTGTTTTACTTAGTCTTCTTCTTCAGTTACTACATGGAATATAGTATTATATTGTATTATATTGCAGAGATTGGCTGTCTAAAATGGCACCTTCAATAAGGCCATCTCAGAAACTTTTCATTCAATTCTCAACTCATTCCGCCACGTGGCGACATTATTCAATCTGAAATAACAATAATCTTGGGCTAAGGACTGATAGAAATTTCCAGAACAGTTTATAATTTGCCTGTACAGAAGGAGCAGCCCTTTTATTGATAAGCCGTAATCTGAAAAATTGTGTCACGAAAAGAAAGATCAAAAGAAAAATTGGACTGAATTCATGTTATTATGAGAAGGACTACAGATATGCACTATTATACAAAAACAAAACAGAAGACCCATTTCTGTTTCTTGGCTCGCTTTATATCTTCAGTTCATTCTTTCTGCTTTAATATTGGTATTTCTTTCTCCCCTCCTCGCCAAAATTGTTCTACTTTGAAATGAATGTATATTTTGTTCTCTGTTTTGCAAAGAATACAGATCACGACTTCGGGGGGTTAATATCAGTAATGCAATGTTGTCGTGCAGCAAGGTAACACTGGAAATGTTTTTAGGGGAGGGGGTCCAGAGGGAGTTTTCCCCACTGCCGTTAAATTTGATCCCAAGACGCAAAACTGTTGTAGTTCTGAGAATGTTGTTGCTATTGTCCAAGGTTTTCTTTCAGAAACTCACTTAAACATCTTGTCTCTTGTTGTTTGCACTTGTGTGTGTCTATGCTGATAGTTGAAGAGGCTAAAATTGCCAGGTTTTCACACTCTTATCTATTTGCAGGAGAAAAGCAAGCCAGGGGAAATCATAAATAAGAATGGGAAAATGTTGAAGAAAAAAAAAACAAGAAGGCATAGCGCAACATTAAATTAATCTATTGCATGTCAAGGGAACTAGGAAAAACACAGTAATCTTTTAGACCTCCTTGCTGTCTTCCTGTTGTTCTTCCTTTCAAATAAATCTACTAAATTATTTCACATTTGACCCAGGGGAATACACACAACAGTTGCATTCAGACACCAGGTTCAACACAGTTACTCAATTAATGTCAGGTCCAAACCTAAGAATGTAACATAACGTTTCTTCCAGGTTGAGGGATTTTTTAAAAAATTGTTTCACACCTATAGACAAAATCTTGCCAGACTAGTCACTTTACTACCTGCATCTACAATACACTCTGTAATGTAGAAAGTATTGGAGAAGTCAAGAAAGGTGTGGAGAAGGAGAGGGAAGTAGGGAAGAGAGAGAAAAGAAGGAGAAAGAAGGTAGAGAAGAGGGAAGGGAGGCAGAGAGAGAGAGAAGAGTGGGAAGAGAGGGGAGTGTTGTTATATGGTGTAGGGCAGAGGTGGGTTCCTACCGGTTCGGACTGGTTCTACCGAGTAGGTAGTAGGCCGCTGGTGACGTCACAGAGCCGGTTCTGTTGCTCCGTGGGTGCCGACATCTATTTTGGGGAAAAAAAATTTTGAAAATTTTTTTTTTCTTTTTTCTTCTGCGCATGCGCAGAAACCGAGTTGCATCGCCATCCTGTTTTCGGCCTTTTTTTTTTTCCACTTGTCCTATTTTTAAAAAAATGATTAATTAAAAAACAATATTTCTAAAGAAGCATTCTTTCACTGCACTTTTTATTGCCAATTGATTTTTGTATTATTTTTAGTTTCTGTTTTTAACATTTCATTTTCTGTTTCTGGTTTTTAAATTCTCTTAGCCCCTTGAGTGGTCCACAGAGTAGAAAGGTGGGGTATAAACGGGTGGATTTCACTTACCTTCACTACCGGTTCAGAACTGTGAATGTGTGCGCCATTTCTACGCAAGCGTGCACCACTTCTGTGCATGTGTAGAACCTTCTGCACATGTGCAGATAGTCTGTGATGATGTCTGAATGGGTGGGTGGAGCCTCCTGCTGCCACCACTACCGGTTCGCCCGAATTGGGGCGACTAATAGAAACCCACCACTGGTATAAATCTAATTGCTTGTGTGATTGAAGATAACACCACAGGGTTGCTTGGTCAATTGATAACAGCAATAATCCAAAACACTTGATTGTTCATAGTTTCTGAGAAGATCTCTGGAAACCATTGATGATAGCACATGGACTCAGAATTTGAGTAGAGAATTAGAAAGTCAGATGACCAGTTATGCCGATGAATCAACTGAAAAGGTCGGTTTATTTGTTTGTTTATCAGTTCCTCTCTGAAAGCAGCATTTCTAATTAATTTGTTCCGGATTTACATATGACTTGAAGCTTTGGTTCTCATATATGAGCCAATTTCTTTTACCAGCTATTTAGAACACCAACATAAAAAGGGTTTTGCTTAGAGAAGTAGACATTTCTTGCTGTTGTTGTTGGTGTTTGTGACTGCAGCATGTGTTTTGCATTTTTTGCTGTTGTAAAATGGGGAATTTTCATGCTCATGTATTTAGTTAAATAATGCTAATTTCAATTTTACATGCAAATTAATTTTAATGTTGTGCAGCCGTTATACGCTCTCCTTTTTCACTTGTTTTTTCCCCCAGAGTTTCCTCTGTAAATGTTGGGGAATTTCTCTGACAAGTTGTGAGGATTTAACTTTTGTTCAGAGTACAATACAAAACTTGATACAAAATGCTGATTATATGAAAGCATCTGAGAGAGATGTAAGTTGCCTGTTTGAATCTTTACTTCTTCTCTATTGTTGAAATTCTGTTTCTTTATTTTACCTGGTGATTGCACACCTGCTTTTAAGCCAAGAAAGAAAATTTTGTGGTTTTGTAGTTAAGCAGGGCCTGGAGCCCATCAACTCCTACATCTAGAATTTTAAAAAGCCACACAGCTTTTTAAAACTGATTGACATGACCATTTCTGTGCAAGAACAATATCTAAGAGGTATGGTGAGCTGAAGATGGCTCTATGAAAGCGGAGTTGACAACCACAATAATGACCAAGGAACCATTGAATAGACCAATTCTTTGGAATCTCTCTGGATAAGGAGAGTATAGGAGATTGCCCACATGTGCTCCGGATGGCTGCTCTTCATGAGAAGACTATATAGTATAACAATTTTCTGCAGATTGCAGCAAGAGAGACAAGATTAGCTATAGTGGACACTTAGTTTGCAAACCTCACTTTCTAATCCCCTTCAGAAATTGTTCATTAACTACTTCAGAGCAATTAGACCTTAAGAATGACAAGTTTGAAAGTGCTGGGTAAATCTGCCTTCAATCCTGAATGGAATATATATATATATATAATCATAAACTTAAGAATTAAAAGAATCCAAAATTTAAAAAAATCTAAGTAAGATTTACATTTTGGAAAGTTATAAATAGACTATGAGTCGGATAAAATTGGAATATTGAACATTTTACAATAAGATTTTGAATTACTTATAAATGAAATGATTCTGTTTTGGTTTTTGCATGGCACAATAAGCATAAGTCTTTTCAAAATGTTCTGAGATTTCAAATGGACTCATGTGAAAATTCAGACCTTTGGCTGAAAGAATCATTTTCTCAGTGAGTGGATTACATGTTCCACTAAAACAGACTTCTCTAACTCCTTCTCCAATCCCAGTTCCAAGCATTGGAACTAGAACTTTCAAGAATTCTTATCAAGTACATTCCCAACATATCAATTTTCCAGGAAAGCTGCAGGACTCATCATTCTGGACAATATGGGTTTTTTTCTCTCCCTTTAACAGAAAATCATCCAGATTCTGTCCTTTTCTGCCATGGGTCATTTGGATCTAATATTGGGCATACTTCATGAATTTGGAGCTGGGGTACACTTGACAATCAAGATGTCTATGATTATCAATCGCTATAAGGTGAGTGAGCTGGTAGTTCATCTCTAATACATGCCTGTTCAATAGTATGTCACATTGAATTTAATCTGTATTGTTCCACTTCCACTTTACAATATATACCGTATTTTTTTGAGTATAAGATGTACTTCCCCCCCCTCTAAAAGAGGCTGATAATTTGGGTGCGTCTTATACTCCAAATGTAGCTTTTCTGAAGCTTTGTTTTTCAACCCTAATGAGGTGCTAACCAGTGAAGCGATCTTTGCAGGCTTTTTTCATTGCTACTCCCTCTGAAGAAGCTTTTCTTTTTGAGCCCTAAGTCTTTGCAGGCTTTTTTCATTACTTCTCTCTGTCAGCTGTGCTTTAGAAGCTTTTTTCAGCACTAACCAAGGGATAAAATAATGTGCTGAAGGTGGACAGACTAAGGATGCTAGCCAGACGAATACCTGGTAGGCAGATTTCTCCCCCCTATTTTCCTCCCCAAAAACTAAGGTGCATCTTATACTCTGAAAAATATGGTAAACAACATTCTTCTGTCAGCCAATCCCTTTTTTATTTCCATCAGAATTTAAAACCCTTGGAAGGAAAGTGATGATTCACAAATTATTGTCAGCAATGTGTACTGCTTTTATCACTAGAATTCATTAGTCTTACTTTATATTAGGCCATTTTTACCATGGTTTACTGAATAATCTATAAATGGTTGGCTTTTCATATGTTCAAGGTTCTAGGTAACCTAGTGTGTTCAGCCAATGCCAAATAAACTGCATTATGGTTTGTGTGCAAGTTCAGCCAAGGAGCCTGAAGTTCATCAAGAACAGGAAACTAAACTTGCCAATTAGGGATTTTGTTAGAAAGAAGAAATTAGTAGGGCTGTGCAATGCTTTGCAAGAGCCTGAAACAGGCATAGCTACTTTAAAAAGTCACCGTTACTGCAATTGCATGCTTACATACTCTGAAGCCCATTCTTAGAACTAAGTCAAAGCATTGCCTTAGATATTCACACTCATGATTGCCACTAACACATTAATGTAAAAACAAATTATTATTAGGAAGCAATTAAGAGTCTGTCTGAGAGGAAACAGCAGTTTTAAAAAAAGAGTTGAAGTACAAGGAGAAAATTACAAATTAAAACTAAATATGGTTGTACAGTAACTCTGTAAGCTAAAATAGTGCTTTGCCAATTCACATTGATAATTGCCTGGGGCCACAATAGCAATAGCACTTAGATATATATAGCACTTCACAGTGCTTTACAGCCCTCTCTAAGCGGTTTACAGAGTCAGCATGTTGCCCCCAACAATCTGGGTCCTCATTTTGAAGGATGGAAAGCTGAGTCAACCTTGAGCCTGGTGAAATTCGAACTGCCAAATTGCAGAAAGCTGGCAGTCAACAGAAGTAACCTGCAGTACTGCACTCTAACCACTGCGCCATCACAGCTCTTAGGCAATAATTTTATATTGGAAAAAATCTACATCTTTTCTACAGAAAACCAGAAGAAGGCCAACAAAGAAAATACTAATGGTGTCTGGGCAATAGTTGGCTGAAATCTATGCAAAAATGGGGGGGGGAGGAATGATCAGTGTAGATTACAATTAAAATGTGAAGTAAGGAAGAAACCAGGCTGGGGAAAAACCTACTCTGCCTCTTAATTTTTTATGTTGATCAGGACTACTACCGAGGTAGACGAAGCTACACCCATCAAACATTGATGCTTACCTATGGCAAAGTGGCGCTGCGAGCACCAAAAGAGCTCCTGCTTTCAAGGGTGGAGGAGAGCATCATGAAAAAAGTCCTCTACCATTACCGGAGTAGCTGTCAGGCAAGTTCAAGACCTTTGACTCTACAGTTGAGATACAGACATTTCATGTCTTTTTGGCAAACTTCTTTTCTTTCCAGCAAACTCCGTGGTCTTTATGCTTGGCTTGGCTAAAAGAGAGGGCTTGTGGGTGAGTGACTAAACCTGGACAATTTATCTAGAGTTGAGCAGAGCAGAGTAGAGTTTTACCGATACGATAGATTTGTTGATGTAGAAATAGCTAGTTTATGCTATTAAGTAAAAGTTAAAAGTTGAGGTTTGATGTTACTATCTTATTCTACTGCACCAAAGGGAGTCGGAGGTCAATGCCTTTTCTTTCTTTCCCCCTTCTTTTCTAAGCTCTTCCTTTCCCTTTTTCCTCCCCTATTTTTCCTACCGTGTTTCCCCGAAATTAAGACAGGGTCTTATTTTCTTTTGACCCCCGAAATAAGTGCTTGGCCTTATTTTTTCGGAGGTCTTATTATTTTTGAGGTGCAGAAGGCTGCGAGCGTGGTCACCTCATGGCTGCTGCTGTGTTTCGGGGAGGGCTTATTTTGGGGAGATGGCTTATTTTAGCGCATGCGCTCAAAAGCCTGATTGGACTTATTATCCGGGAAGGTCTTATTTTCAGGGGAACGGTATTATTTGTTTTCATATTTTTGTATTTTATATTATAAACTAATAAGAAGAACACTTTGGCAAGAAAAAAAATAAGAGTACAGCATCCTGGGCTGGTTAGACCCAGGTGTCCGTCAACTTCCTATATCCCTATACCGCTGCAAATGCTTGACATGAACTATCTTTGAGATAGAGCTAGAAATGTCACAATCTCCTTGGTTTTGGGGTGGAGGTGATGGTGGGATGATCAAGACTCAGCTACTTACAGAATCAAATCTCTGCTGATCTTTGGTAATTGTAGCAGCATGCAAAACAAATAAATTGTTTAATGGTCTGTTGCTCTTCAAAGCCACCACTATTTACAGTCAAGGAATGGAACTACAACTTGACAGAATTCAAGAATCATAAACAAATTGCATAGCAGTAGAACCTCACCTGCATATTATTAACTATAGCAAGATGAACGGGGGAGGGAAAAGATGGACCACTTTCTTTTTACAGTGCATTACTTGTATCAAGGGGATGCAGTGGCTCAGTGGCTAAGATTCTGAGTTTGTCAATCAGAAAGGTTGGCAGTTTGGTAGTTCGGATCTCTAGTGCTGCATAACGGAGTGAGTTCCCGTTACTTGTCCCAGCTTCTGCCAATCTAGCAGTTCAAAAGCAAGTAAAAAATGAAAGTAGAAAAACAGGGACCGCCACTGGGGGAAAGGTAATAGCATTCCGTGCACCTTCAGCATTTAGTCATGCTGGCCACATGACCACGGGGACATCTTCAGACAACACTGGCTCTCCAGCTTTGTAATGGACAGGAGCACTGCCCCCTAGAGTCGGGAACAACTAGCACGTATGTGTGATGGGAACCTTTACCTTTACTTGTAACATTTAAGTTGTTATTGGGCAAATTGTCTCATTCTCCTTGGATTCTTGTTTCAGGTGCTGGGCCTCAGTATTGAAAACAAGGTAAGTCATAAAAGATCTGACTTTTGCTGACACAAACAGATCAAAGTCTGTTATGTCCTTATTCTCTTCAAGAAAAAGGGGGATGGGAAGAGTATTGGTGCCTGTCAGCCCAAAATATAGACCAGATTAAGAAGCCAATGTACATATGTCGGAAGTACAATTATTGTAAATTATATATTTATATGCTGCCCAATTCCTAGTGTCAAAAATCCAAATGTGCTTTCTTCCTCCTCATATTGCCTTGTCTGTCTGAGACTTTTTCTAACTAGATTCTTGGAACAAGCTCCATTATCTGAACACTGCCTTGGTTGCAGCTCTTCTTCCTTTCAAAACCATTCCATATGCCCTCTTTGGTATCAGAACAAAGAAATTATCATGTCATTTTTTTCAACCAATCCTCACTCAATCCTATGGGAGAAAATTTAATTCCTGAAAAACATTATACAGTTTTCATTTAAGGATGAGGTGACTATTGGCTATGTATGAATGTCCTGTTGGCGCTTCCTTCTTTATTACAAAGGAGCTGTGCATGAATGTTATTTCTTTCATTGTGCAACCATCTCTCTAGTGGTCCTGAAGTGCCTGGCTTCAGAGGTGGGATTCACATAATTTACCTACCGGTTCGCCCAGCATCGAAAATGTGAGCGTGCACGTGCACTCACTTTGCTCGCGTGCCTTCCGTACATGCACATGGCCTTCCGTGCATGCGCTTTGCTTGCGTGTGTGGCTTTCACACATGTACGCAGCTCGAAAACGTGGCTAAATGGGACGGCATAGCACCAGGGCGGGTGGGTGGTGGTCGCTACTACTGGTTCACCTGAACCTGCTGAATATCACCGGCTGACTTCCCATATATTACAGTAATTCAATTCAGAGGAAAAACATCAGAGTCTTTGGCATCCAAAGGAGTAAGAAGCAGGTCAGTTTAGAGCAGTGTTTCTCAACCTTGGCAATTTTAAGATATCTGGACTTCAACTTCTAGAATTCTCCAGCCAGCTGGGCTGGCTGGGAAATTCTGGGAGTTGAAGTCCAAACATCTTAAAATTGCCAAGGTTAAGAAATACTGGTTTAGAGAGTTTGAGAAAAAGAGCGTGAAGACAGCCCCTCACTAATAGTTCCCAGAGGATATATACTTGTAGACTGTAGGGTGCGTCAGTTGACAAGATTCTGTCTATGTGGAATAATAAAGAAAACTACTTGGAAGAATAGGCACTGTCTTTGGAGGGTTTTGTTGTTGTTGTTTTTTAGAATAGAATAGAATTCTTTATTGGCCAAGTGTGATTGGACACACAAGGAATTTGTCTTTGGTGCATATGCT
>JANHFT010002057.1:0-12262 GCA_032467955.1 Pseudoxenodon macrops
GATCTTGGAGCCCAGGAAAATAAAATCTGTCACTACCTCCATTTCTTCCCCATCTATTTGCCAGGAATTGAGAGGACTGGATTCCATGATCTTAGTTTTCTGTTGAGTTTCAAGCCATCTTTTTCACTCTCCTTCTTCACCTTCATCAAAAGGTTCTTTAGTTCCTCTTCACTTTCTGGCATTAGAGTGGTATCACCTGCATATCTGAGGTTACTGATATTTCTCCCAGCAATCTTAACCATGCAACACTTTTAGGAGTATCTGTCCCATCTTGTATCCTTAAAATGTATTAGACTATACCTCCATAATACAGCAACAGAACAGCAATATAGACACTTTAAAAAAAAAGATTCTGAGGTTTATATTCATCCCTTTCACCCTGGATTTTGTTTTTCTTTTGCCCTGAATATCAGGGATAAAGGAAGGAAAATGTTCCATTGTTCACATGAACTTCTCAATAGTCTCTCAATAATTTAGGGAGAAGTATGAGGAAAAACTGAAGAATGGAATTTGAAAAATGGGAAGAAGTATAAACTAATATAATTTTTCCTACCTCAAAAATCATGGGTGGGAGAGGGTGGATCTAAATGATGATAGAGTTTCTCCAATTTAATATGGGAAAATATGGTAATCACTAATATATGACTAAACTGAGCTCAAGAAATATGTCATCAGTCATGAGTTCCTTCACCCCCACAAGAAATCTAAGTCCAGACACCTTGAATTCCTTCTACTCTTATCTCCCACTAATTTCCCTTGGCTGTTAGTAGTTCAGATTTTTGTACAGAGCTTAAGAGTGCAATAAATATCTACATCCATTTGAACTGTCTGGTTCTCTTGTTTTCCTGGCAGTTGACATTAATGTACAGCTAAGTGTTGATGTCCTCCCACCCCTGATGATGTTGCCCATATATTTCTAACTGCTGTTGCCAGTGTGCTGCTCCAGGAATGGCATATGTGGGGTAGATGGGGAGAGAGTTTATGTGCATAACACATAAGTAAACAAGTGAATAAATACATAGAGCTAAATTTAAACAAGATGAAAACTAACAGGCAATTACAGTGAAGATTTTGGCTCAGTTTGTGATCTGCCACCAAATTGCCTTGCCTTGCCTTAAGCTATATCAGTTTGGTAAAAGCTAAAGTGGTAGTCCTGGCAGGGTACAGATTAGCTATTCTGGGTGGGTAAATCAATTGGCCAGTTCACTATGGAAACACTGAAGCCAAGATTCATTTTGAGTATGAATAATACAATTAAGGAGAAAAATTGGTTCTATGGAGTTACTTTCGACAATAACGGTGTCTTTTGTCTATGAAATCAATCAGTAGTGTATCACACCCACAGAACAGAGCTAATCAACAGTTGCATAGCAGGAGAAGTAATCTCATACAGGACATAGTAAAACACACTACATTGGCTTATATCTTGCTGCCTCATACCTAGTATATATATATTAGCACATGCTTTCCATGCAAGAAGAAACAAATTATATTGTTAACATCTCAAGGTAAGGTTTGGAAAGAAATTTGCCTGTAAATCTGGGAAAGTATTTGGTAATTACTACACAGCAGTTTGCATTATCCAGATATTTGGAATTATATTAATCAGCATTCTCTTTACACCTGATAAAAATATATGAGAATGATGTGATATGTGTCTTATTCATCTGGATGGCTGTGGTAAACAATATAACATTATATAACAATATAAGATTGACAGGGTATTATCCGATTAACAATAATGTATCTTCCCAGAGTCCATCTCTTAGGGATGTTACCAGTCACGGAACCACTGTCTTTTCTTGCATGAAGAACAACGCTGCCTTGCAGCCAATGAAGTAATCCACATGCAAGACAACAAACTCTATCAGTAAGTTAATTTAATTCATCTAACACCAGAGTCTTTCCAATATATCAGCTTGCAAAACACATGAAGGGTGATCACAGACTCACAGAGCTTCAATGGGAAGCACCAACTAAAATGGAAACATTTTTTCTACTTTCTACAGCACAAGTTCCCAGTGTACAAATCAATGAGTTATATGACAATACTTTCTGACTGAACTGTAACAATGAGCTTAAATAGGACTAACCTTGAAAACAGCCTGATATTTACAATTGATACAAAGCTATAGTACAGAAGTTAATTGGGATGGATCGTATGGAAAATATATATACAAATATGGATCACAGGGAAAATACAATTTTTGATTGTTCTGACTCACTGTTCCTGCGCTTTTATGCATGAACTGTTTATGTCATGTTTAATAAATATAGTACTTGGATTGTCAAAGAACTATGATCTCAGTAGGGAAATTTGTTTATTGATGAATCAAATTCCTTCTTGTCTCATATGTAGGTTTCCATTCGTCCAACACTCACAAAACTAATGAAGGTCTTCTAATTAGAACTATAAAGAGGATATCAGAATCGCCATGCCATAAACCAGTTTTAGTATGCCTGCCATCTGAAATGATTAAAAAGTGTTATTTGGCTGTAGTTTAATGGAGGCAATATGGAGGCAATAAAAATAGGGATAACTAAAAATCAGCGGTGAAATCTACTTACCTTCCCTACAGGTTCAGAAGGGTGCAATTTGCGCGTGTGGTGCCTACATCACACACACTTTTTCACCCTCTGTCCATGCGTAGAAGGCTTTGCGCATGCGCAGAGGGTAAAAAACCAGAAAAATTGTGACGTTTGGCAGGGTGAACAGAGTCTTGTGCTATGGCTACCACTAGTTCACCGAACCACCGCCACCTGCCGCTACCTACTCGCCCGAACCAGACCAAGTAGTTAGCATTTCACCACTGCTAAATATCCATATACCATATATTTTATATGGATGGGATTGGTTGGAAGAACTAAGATTTATGGGTGCATAGAAAGTGAACCTACTGGTTAGCATGGCTTTATTACCTATAAACTAGCAATTTCACTAATTTACGGTTGGCAAAATTATAAGGTACAAGGAAAACAAATAAATGTATCAATAACTGGCCATTAATGGCACCACAGAGTTCTCAAGCTCAAAACCCATCTCCCTGAATAAGCTTCAAACAATGGTTATGCTTCTAGCTATTTCCTCCTACAAAATTACCAATTTTGAGATTTTATATCTGAGGCGCCTCAAGCTTTGGCACACTTCAACAATGAGGCCTAAGCCCAAAGATGACACAGTGATATCCAATTGAGTTCATTTCCTTATTTGCTTACAGCTAATCGACAGAATCTCACCACAGTAAAGCTATAACCTTCTAACAGATATATGCTGGGAAATTCTAGGCTGAAGTTACTCTGAACCTTTCCTTTCTCCCCCATTCATTCTCCCCAATGCTCTGTCTTACATATTGGCAAAAAACAAAACAAAACCTAGAACATCAAATACAAGCTGGGCAGAAAATGACCTCACAGATGACCCTCATTCTGTCAAGGACCTTGGAGTACTCATTTCAAATTATCTAAGTGCCACTGTAACTGCATTGCCAAAAAGGCATTAAGAGTTGTTAACCTAATCCTGCAAAGTTTCTTCTCCAGTAATATTGTACTGCAAACTAGGGCATACAAAACCTTTGCTAGACCAATTCTTGAATACAGCTCATCTGCCTGGAACCCATCATTGTATATATTAATACAATTGAGCAAGTCCAGAGGTATTTCACGAGAAGAGTACTCCACTCCTCTGCTCAAAATTTAAAACTACGCCACCTTTGATCTGACCTAAGCATAGTACACAAAATTATCCACTACAACATCCTACCTATCAATGACTACTTCAGCTTCAACCGCAATAATACATGAGCATACAATAGATACAAACTTAAGGTAAAACGTCCAAATTCGATAGCAGAAAATACGACTGCAGCAACAGAGTGGTCAATGCCTGGAATGCACTACCTGACTCTGTGGTTACTTCCCCAAACCCCCATAATTTTAACCTTAGACTGTCACCTGTTGACCTCACCCCATTCCTAAGAGGTTTATAAGAGGTGTGCATAAGCACACCAACGTACCTACCGTCCCTGTCCTACTGTCCCTATTTATTCCTATCCTTATCCTGTATTCTTAATAATGGGTATACCTATATCTGTTATCTTATACGTTTGACAAATAAATTTAAAAAAAATCCAGTCTGAACATTTGGCTAACTATGTGACAAACCATAATAATACAAAGGAAGCAAGAAAATCTCTCTGTCTTAGGAAAGACTAATGCTGGGCAAGTTTAATGCAACTGTAAACACACTGCTGAATTATGGCTGCTGTAAATCCTGATTTATAATGCATCAAATAAATGGAAGCGACTTCTCCAAAATGCTGGCATTTGATGGTATAGTAACATATGTACTATATGTAATATTAAAGACATTTTGGTAGGAGGATTGAGGAGGGGTACACAAAAACTTTGTATATTGTATAAAAGCTGGGTATAACTAGACATTGGCTTAGGCTATCTCTCTGAAATATGTTTTTAATGCATGGCTATGAATTGGGGTATCCATTCTGCTGTTCCTCTTCATGTGTTTTTATGCAAAACATGGACATGAATCCATTTTTATAGATAGCCAATTGAAATATTGTGCCACATTTTATTATAATTGTAAGAGAAAGTATTTCAGTGCTTTATGCACAACTCAGATATATTAAGCAAAACAACCCAGACACCAAGGTGTGGATCAAAGATCAGATTCCTCTCAATATGTCAGTATAATTTTTATTGGCATTTCTGATTGTAATATCAAAACTCAACTCTCCTTTTTGAAACAGAGATAATACATTTCTCCATGATCTGTCTCCCTCTAGGGGGAATCCACAGTGTTGCTTAGAAAAAAGAGCAAAATAAATGGAAACTATTTACTCCTTCAGTTTTTTGTCAGGACAGATACAGGTAGTCTTCGACTTATAACCAGAATAGAGCCCAACATTTCTGTTGTTAAGTAAGACATTTGTTAAGTGAGTTTTGTCCCATTTTACAACCTTGCTTGCCACAACTGTTAAGTGAATCACTGCAATTGATAAGTTAGTAACCTGATTGTTAAGTGAATCTGGCTTCCCCCTTGACTTTGCTAGTCAGAAGGCTTGAAAAGGGGATCATATGACCTTGGGACACAGCAACGATCATAAGTATGAACCAGTTGCTAAGCACCCGAATTTTGATCGCATGCTCATGGGGATGCTTCCTAGGTCGTAACTGTGAAAAATGGTCATAAGTCATTTTTTCAGTGCTGTTGTAACTTTAAACGGTCACTAAATGAACTGTTGTAAGTCGAGGACTACCTGTATGTCTGGAGAAAGAACCAGCCAACAACAGTGAAGATAAGGAAGAGATTTGGATCAGCAGTGGCTCTGTTCATCAGCAATGGACTTGCTTATTGTAGTACAGCTTAGCAAGTGTCCCAGAATACTAAATCCTCAATTTTAGGAAATCAACATAAATTTTTATATTATCCAATATTCACATCCATTTACTCTTGCACAGTAAATCACTATAGTTCTACTTTAATTCAAAAATTCAAAAACTCCATCCCATCCCCTTTGCTTTCCCATATTTTACATCTCTTTAAAGTTCGTTTTCCAGCTGACAGAGCCGGAGGAGTAAGCTCCCTCTAGAGACAGCTCATATTATTCCATATTTGGCCTGCAGAGATTGCTGTTGAATGATGCAAGGTACATACTGTGCCCTCTTTAAAGACCAATGACTCTCTGTGATAAATTCAGTGCTCAAAGAACAGCAACACAGAGCTAAGAATTACATAAGATTTCCCATAAGAGCATTGTATCATCAACGCTTACACTTACAGTAAACACAAGATGAGAAAGTGAGAAAAACACACAAGAAAATAGATTGAAAAGTGGTTAGAATTGTTAAACTTTAGCAAGTTAAAGTTTCTGTAAAGCATTATTTATGTAAAAAAAAAAAGCATTGAAGCAGTAGAAGAATATTGAAAGTTTTATATACAATTCATTTAAAAGAACTTTTCAGAAGACTGATAAGGCCTTCTTCATTTTTCTTAAGGAAATAATAATATTTGCTAGATTAAAAAAATATATCTTAATTTTAAAATTCAGAATAAGCCATCTTAGTTTTACTGAAATGTCAGCAATTACAATGCACATTCTACCAAGTGGTTGGAAATATTATCTGATATTTTTCTTCCCCATCTAAAATTTGTGAACATCTATGTACTTTTGTGTGTTGTGTGTGTGTGTGTGTGTGTGTGTGTGTATTACCCTCTCATTACCCTCTCTCACACAGTGCTTGGGCCCATCCTCCTGTTAATAATAACAAGCCCTTTTAAAATGTTGAAATTTGCATTGATCTGTAAAAATTGGAAAGAAAAACATCAGTTTTTCTATCAAAATCCTTTTGAAGAGATTCAACTGTTTCTCTAACAACAACAACAACAACAACAACAACAACGCTTTATTTCGTTTGACTTATTCATTGGACTTTTCCCTAGGGTCACTAGTTTGTCTGTTTACTTATTGCAATTGTTCTTAACACCACTTAAATCAATTCCTACCTTCCTAAAATAAATGTATGTAAACGGAACTTAGAATGAAGAACTTGTTGTTAAGCCTTTTTTTTAAACTTTAACCCTGTTTTTCTTGTAAAGATTAACTTGTAGCTATGAGAATGTGTTTTTCTATGGCTGACTTCATAAGAAGATACAGTTAACATTTTCAACATGAAGTGACTACAATAAAATCACTCAGCAATGAAAGAATAGCATGTTCTGCCTTAATATCTAATTCTTTGAAAAGCAATATAAGGAATTTATCAAGCCTAATAGCTGCACCAAGAAGTTATAAAAAAACAAAATATTTTTAGAGGTTAATAGAAACAATAGAGAATGGCAATAAAAGTGAAACGGGGATCTGGAATATCTCAGAATGTTTGTGATCAGAAAATAATGTATGCTAACATGTCTGTTTTCTAGGTGGAAATCTATTTTTTCCTTTTTAAAATATAATTTATATTAAAGAAATATTTTACAAAGTTAAAGGATAAACATGAAAAAGTAGAAAGATAAAGAAAAAAGTATTGAAAACAAAAGAAAGTGAGAGAAAAGGGAAGAAAAATACTTAAGAAGTGACTTCAGATCTTTATAGCAGGTATAGAAATAATTAATACGATTTCCATCTTCAAAATTATACAACATAGTTCCTTACTTTTCGTATCAGCTCATTTTAACAGGTAAATCCAGAAGTTCATTTTTATCCATTGAAAAAATCTATTTTTTCCAAAGGTACGTATTTAACGCTGGGCAAGTCATGCAAATATCATAAACGTTCTCTTCAGCTGTTTTACAGGCTAAAGAAAATAAATATATATAGTGCCATCTTGAATCATGGAAAAAAAATCCCCCCCCTCAGTATTTACCTCTGCAATCTGTATTCGTTTTGCAAGCTCATCAAGTGAAGAAAAGCTTTCATCTGGTGAATAATCTTCCGATGAAGAATAAAGTGCTTGTTCAAGTGGAATATGAGGAAGAATTTCAGAGTTCTCTTGGGCTTCTAGAAATTTAAGAGTCCCCTCTCTAACTTTTATGGTACCATTTAAAATCTGTTCAAAGAAGCCTTCTGATTCCACACGTTCACCTTTTTCTTCCAGTACTGTTATTTCTTCCTGTATCCATTCATATACAACTCTAGGCTGTTTGGACATCTCCGTGTCAAACTGCACATTCCCACTAATGTCTGACGGTTGGTTTTGCACAGATTTTCTGTTATTTTCATAATCAGGCTGTTGCTGCCCTGGCTGATTTACTAGGCTGCTTTCCAACTGGCTACTGGCAATCACCACAGAGCTAGAACAGCTTTTTGTCCTCAGTAAGTTTCTTTCGGATGGAATATTTTCTTCTGTGGTTATAAGATCAGGAGGTATATAATCAGCATCTGTCCAAACTAATGCATCTACCATTGGTTCACTAAAACACGTTGCTGCAGGCTTCTCAGCTGCTGCTTCTTTGTTTGCTCCATCCTGAGAGAACTGTTCTTTCCTTAGCTGCAGGCTGTCATTTTCACTGGCATCCCTCAAAGATAAACACTGAGAGAAAGGCGTGTCCAGGGTCTCTGTGGATAAAACAAATGGCTGATTCAGTGTGTGTTCAGTACAGCAGAGCTCCTCCTGGAGATGATGTTTCCTCGCAGATAGCTGAAGTCTTTCTTTTTCCTTAATCAGACAACAGCTTTCAGACTGGAAACTTTCATCCTTCTCTCTTTCTCTGTGATGGTTCTTTTTCTTTGCTTCAATACTTGGTCGGCTCAGAGGATCTACTGTAAAGGAAACGGCAAAAGAGTTGAAGCATTTAGAGGTGATTCAGCACAAAAACACTGAGGGGAAAAAAAAGCAACAACAAAACATCTGACAACACTGTTAGTAACGCTTGAACAAATTATCCTTGGCAGCAATGGCTCTGATCATTGATTTTAATACTAAGATTTGAAATAGCCAGATCCTATTAAAATAACCCAGCCTAACTTTGAATGAAGTGTTATCTTAATGTTTATGCAAACTGTGCCTGAAGTGCAATGTTGGTATGTATAGTTTGAATCCAATGTTTGAACCACTGTTTATGTTGCTTATAAACGAAATATGTAGAAAACTCATTAGGATGCCTATGCAGTAAAAACAGAGGCAGAGTAAAAGAAGTCACAAATTATATACCAGTTATCACAGGATGTCTCCCAATTACAGTAGCTGAAGGAGAGAATACTGTATATGGTGATATAATCTTGTATGATTATTTTAATAGCAAGAGAATATTAAACAAGGCAAAGCTAGGCAAATCAATCCAGTGTATCAATGTAGGATACTAAAGCAGATGCAACTTCTGATTAACTACAAGTCCTTGCCCATATATGAACTAAATCAAGGAATGTTTGTGTCTAGAAATACACATGGATATGGGCTTGTACTGTATAATGTAAAAATAAGTTCACCATAGTTATAAGTGTATTTCTTAACTTGCACTTAAAAAACAGAGAACTGAACATATGCTATAAGCTCCTTAATGTTTGCAAAATAATTTTCCAACATGAATAAAGGGTCATGGCAGAAAAATCAGCAAGAACTCAATGGCAACTTCTGTAACAGAGGAAAATCCAGGCTTGACTTCTTTATGTCCTTCAATAACTAAATTAGGAAGATATCATAGAGAGGAGAGGAACAGCAATGATGGGAAGCATTTTCAAGATGACATAGATAAGTTAGTCCAAGGAGCAGAGATTCCCCATCCTTGCTCTGAGAGATCTTTCCTTGAAGTTATTGACAGAAAAACACAAAAAGGAACTATTTTTGTAGCATCCCAACTGAGGTGTGTAAGTATGCTATGCATGATATGTGATAGATTTGAATATGAGATTTTAATTTTCATTTGAAGTCTCCTATCCGAATTTCCTCTCTAAAAATAGGCTGAATTTTACAGCTGTTCTTTGCCTTTCAGTAAAAATGTTAATCTTTATACACATTTCAAGACAATGTTTTTCAAGGTATTAAGAATAATAAACATGAGAAACCTAATAACATTACTGAATTTTGAGGGAACTATGTAAAAAACTATACAATGCTATTGTAGGAGATACAATTTCTCCATAATATAATCAATTATTTATATACTATATATTATAGGACAAATATGGTGCTGTGTACTGAAGGATGTGTTTAGAATTAAAATATAAAATTTCCATCAGCTTACATACTCATTTTAAAACTCAAGTTTATTATTAGTGAAAAAATAAACTGATACCTATTAAAGAAACAACAATTCAATAGTAAAGCATAACCATAAAAGCTCAGAGATTAAATCCTCTGCTCACAGTAGACATTAGATTTAGAAAAACTGCTGTAAATTACAGCAAACTACATAAAAAAAGCATCTATAAATATTATATCATTTTTAGAAAGTATGACTATACTGTGATGAAGAAAACAAAAAGATCTTTTAATTTTCAACTAACAAATAAAATTGGATTAAAAATCAGATTATGTAAGGAGAGAACTGAAACTCTACTCACCATTTTTGTGACTGCTATGACTATGCTACTGTCATGCATTAATCTAAAAAGTCTAATTGCATTGTCCACTCGGCTCCACTTACCGATTTCCAAGGACAACGTTATTATTGCAATGGATGCACTATCTATACTTGGATAGGACAATGTTTTTAATGCCAGGAATTATATTGTACATTTGAAGAAAAACAAAGAGGCATAATGGCTGAAGTGATAATGTAGGTGAACCTATGTCTTACGTGTGGCCTGGGTTTTCTTTTTTGTTTTCCTGTTTTGGTGGGAGCATTATTATATATTAAAATTATGTTAAATCTATTTCAGGGGTTTTCATGTGTTTCCCACATCAAAATAGTTGGAAATTTGCACTGTTTTATTATTATTATTGATTGTTGTTGCAACTGTTGTTGTAGCAGCATAAAATTAGTTCAGAGGCAATGTGTAACTTATCTCTGGTTACATCTGCCAAGACTGCCTTCTATAAATTTATACAACTTAATTACTAATGACATTTATAGGAGACTGTTACCATGAAAGTACACATAGACTTCACAAAAATATATTCAGAAGACACTTTTTCATGCTATCACTCAATAATAATGTTCATCTTTTTCAACTTCCTGCCCAGTTTCATTAATAACTGTGTATCTTTCTCCTGTAATATTTAATACTGGAAAATAAAGATTGTTCTTTAAAGCTATTGCCCATCTAGCCTTTAAAAAAAATTTACGTTTTTGTTTAATTTAAGCTAGAGTAATTTATAGGACAAATACCTGAATCCCATGTAGAAGTAATTTGTTCTTTTAAATCTTCAGATGCCATTAAATTTATGAACTGTTCACATCTGAATGATATTTCTTTATTTATGAGCTGAAAAGCAAAATAACATTTACATTATAAATATCTTTGTTTTTATGTTTATTTTGCACGTTATTGGAAGTAAATTCTTTTAAAGAAGACCCAATCATTTAATAGCAAAACTATTGCAAGAAAAAACCATAGCTTACCTTGCATCTGGAGACAAGTGGCCTGTAACCCAAAAACATAAGAAAATTAAAAATAAACAGCAGGTCTCACCAAAATATTCTTCATAACAAACGTCATCAAAACTAGAGAACAAATCAGATCTGTTTTTTCCATGTTCTAATATTAGCACAGGGCTTTACAAGACTGAAATACTATCCATACCACCAGTCTTAAGGCACAGAGCCAGGGCATACCAATATTAATGACATTACTGTACAAATTGTCACTTGATGGCCCAGAAGGCAATAAAATATAATATTGTAGGATCTTGTAAGTGCCTTTATAGCCTGTGTTTATTTTAAAATTCCAGCTTTACAAAAATTGCCCTAAACTGAAATCAATTAAGAAAAATTAGCCAAAGATTCTGAATTCTGATTTACTGTTGGGGAAAGTGCACAGAAAGAATATACTACTGGCTTAATGACAATTCATTCAGTGGTCATTCGAAATGACCAAGGATAGTGAACGAAGGGACTTATGACCAGGGGTGGGTTTTATTTAACTTCCCTACCGGTTCAGAGTCGCGCCGGAAGTGCATGCACACCCCCGTCACTTCTGGGTGAAAACCCTCTGCGCATGCGCAGAAGGCTTTGCGCATGCACAGAGGGTTGTTTTTCAGCCAGAGGACCGGCTTGGGGGCATGTCCAGCCAGCCGTTGCTGCTGGTTAATCAAGTGGGGGGAAAATTCCTGCTATCAGTTCGCTACCGGCATCTACTTATGATCCAAATTATGACTGTTGCACTGCCCTCATGATCACTTGATTGTGATTTGGGCATCTGGCAACCCATTTACACTTACGGCTGGTTGCCAAGCTCCCTGCGATCATGTGATTGCCATTTGAAATCTTCCCTTTCCCAGAAAATCAATGGTCAAACCATTGTTGCCTGCCAAGAGGACTCCCTCTCATTTCTGCAAAGTGGCTGAAAACAGTCTCAAAATTCAAGCAGGATTTTGGCACAGAATATTTGAAGAATGGGTTGTTTGCAACCAGTCCCAAGAAACGAGAGGGAACACTCTTGTCTATGGGGGCTGACTGAGAAAGGTCCATTTCGAAATCCAAGCAGGATTTGTAGCCCCAGAGTGGAGAGGCAATGTGATAAAGAGCTGAAAGGTCCCTTGGGGTGGGGGAGGCCCTGGTATGCTGCCTCTCTCTCTCTCTCTCTCTCTCTCTCTCTCTCTCTCTCTCTCTCTCTCTCTCTCTCTCTCTCTCACACACACACAC
>JANHFT010002057.1:30213-43948 GCA_032467955.1 Pseudoxenodon macrops
AGCTCAGGGTTGAAATGAGGAGTGCTTGGTGCTCTCTAAGCTTGCTTGTTTTCTTGCAGACATTTCATTACCCTAACTAGGTAACACCATCAGTGCTACTGATGATGTTACTTGGTTAGGGTAATGAGACATCTGCAAGAAAGAAAGAAAGAAAGCTCAGAGAGCACCAAGGGCTCCTAAAGTATTAGCTTTCCCAACAGTTTTAAGTAGTCAAAAGTAAATGGATTAAGTAGCAACAGCAATAGCACTTAGACTTATATACCTGCTTTACAGCCCTCTCTAAGCGGTTTACAGAGTTAGCATATTTTCCCCAACAATCTGCGTCCTCATTTTACCAAGGATGGAAGGCTGAGTCAACCTTGAGCCTGGTGAGGTTCGATCTGCCAAATTGCCAAATTGCAGGCAGCCAGCAGTCAGCAGAAGTAGCCTGCAGTACTGCACTCTAACCACTGAGCCACCAAGGCAGAAAACCAGTAGCTTGACTCTTAATGCCCGAATTTCCTTGTTTTTCTATGTTATTCCCTTTCACTTTTGAGTTGTGCCCGTTAGAATGGAAAACTGAGCCACGTTGTCCTTTTTTTCTTAAAGCTTATGGAAAGCTTACAAAACTTTGCACACTTTTTAAAGAAATACATTTTTATGAGCAGAACCATATTACAACCTTTAATTTAAACATTAAAAAGAAGTGGGATTCAAAGATTTTCTCTTTAATACACAGATACGCATTAATTTAACTGCATTGGTGTTAAAAATGGAAGTAGGCAAAGAGGTATTACTGATATTTCAAAGTGAATATCCAGAAATGTCATATTTTTTCCCTATTAGTTCACAGTTCCAGGCATGTCTAATATTGTTGGGATCAACGAAAGAAAGGGGGTGCAGAAGATTGCACATTTCTTAACAGATTTTCTTTAACGCTGAAAAAGACATAATGTCCTTTGTTGCAGTCATTCGGGAACATTTTGAAAAGCTCCACAAAATACCACACCATATGATATTGGCAGTCAAATATCTTCAGTGCAACACAACCAATATCCCATGTATTGCAACTCCAAGCTTGTAAAAACTGAATTTGCTACAGAAGATCAATTCCTTGACATTACTTGAACAGTATACTATTCATGTTTATGTCTATATTTACATTTGTTGTTGACTATATTGCACTTGAAACTTCTTCTATGCATTTGTTTGTGATCTGGAAGTCCTCCTGGGTTCATAGCCACTGCTTAAACAAGAGGTATAGACAGTGGCTGGGGTGTCTTCAACCAGCCTTAGAGGGTGTATCATTTATGACTCTACCTGAACTAGGGTAAACTTGGCAAGAGTAACCTGTTCCTTCATCACCACTCTTATAAAGGTCCTTATTTTGGGCCACCTTTGGAGACAACAAGAATCTCTCAGCTCCACATTACAGGAGACCGACTGCTGATTTACCATCCCCATCACTTCAAGGCAACACCACTTTTCATGTCCTATATTGGTTATTAAGTAAGCTTTGGTGCCCAATTATAATATTGGTCATCACTTATGAAGTCTTATATGTCATAGTATCAGGACTCACCAGGCACCACCTTAGTACAGTTCAAGCTACCTTTCCAGTGAGAACATGTAGGAAGATTTGCTGGGAACTCTACATGAGGTTTGGAGTGACATAGCTAGGTGGTAGGCTTTTTTATTGTGGTTTCCATGATACATTTTAAAATACGTTATCCCAAATCTTTAAATGTTTCTCTCCTTAATAAAGCCATTAAAACAACCCTAGTTGTCTTGAAGGGTTCACATGCCCTCATGCATAGAATGTGACCAAGTGACCAGGTGATAGCAATAGCAATAGACTTTAGATTTATATATTGCTACACAGTGCTTTAAGCAATTTACAGACTCAGCATATTGCCCCCAATAATCAGGGTTCTCATTTTACCAACCTTGGAAAGATGGAAGGTTGAGTCAACTTTGAGCCGGTCAGGATCGAAGGAATTGAACTTGTGACAATGTGAGTTAGCTGCAATTCTCCTTCCTAGTGTATTCCTGCAGGTGGAGGGCCTACTTTTCGGATCATTGAATGCCACTTTGTACAATCAGCAGTGTCTCCAGAATGCAGGCCTGTGGTTTGCATATCTTTGTTGATGGGGTCTTGTCATCTCTGTTTTGGATGCCCATGTGGTCACCGGCCATTGAATTCTAGTTGGTAGGCAGTCTTGGCCATGGTGCTGCTCTCTGGACATGTTCATTATAGAGAAGATGAGAATCTTCTCTATAATTGGTGCCACACCAAAATGTTGTCAAAAGGTGTCATTTGTGATGTGGTCAAGAAGAGAGATGCTCAATGTTTTGGGGATTTGGGGAAGAAACCACAGAGTCAGGTAGTGCATTTCAGGCATTAACAACTCTGTTACTGAAGTTGTATTTTCTGCAATCAAGTTTGGTGCGGTTTACCATAAGTTTGTATCTATTGTGTGCTTATGTATTGCTGTGACTGAAGCTGAAGTATTCATTGACAGATAGGACATTGTGGCAGATAATTTTATGTACTACGCTTAGGTCAGACTGAATGCATAGTTCTAAATTGTCTAAGCCCAAAATTTCAAGTCTAGTGGCATAAGGTATTATGTTATGAGCAGAGGAGTGGAGGATTCTTCTTGTGAAATATCTCTGGACCCGTTCAATTGTATTAATGTCTGATATGTAGTGCAGGTTCCAGACAAATGAGCTGTATTTGAGAATTGGTCTAGCAAATGTTCAATATGCATTAAAAGTTATGGTGGCACTGAATGAATGGTAGTTAGGCCCATTTCTTGAAGTTTTGGCCATTGCAGTGTTTTCATGACCATGTATTAAAAATTCAGGCTCTTAGCTAGGCTTTCTTGCAAAATATCAAAGCGTAAAGAAGGCCACTCACAATTTAGACAAGGGAGGAAGAAGAGAGTGGAAATCAGTTGAGAGTTGCAGGGTGCCCAAAAGGATAGAGATGGAAAGTAAGGCAGGTGGATGAAGAAGGGACAGTCCTGTATCCCTTACTGAAGCTTAGGACTTAGGAGAGAGCAAGCTGGAAATGGTTCGGATTGGAGTATGCCCTCACGAAACAACTGGGTGGGATTCAGTTAATGACAGCAACCAGGACTGCTGTTGCTAAGTGAAGTTGTGCTTTACAATTTCATTGCTTATTAATGGAAATGCCAATCCCACAGGCCAGCATTTACTACCTGTAAAGAATCCTTCATCAGTGTTAATTCAAATATCAAATATTCTAGTCATAATCACTTTGAAAATAAAAACAATATAAAACTTTTTTATCTATTAGAATTATGATTCCTGGGTAGAGGCAATTATCAAGTGGTGAATATGTACATGTGGAAACTATTCCTATGTACTGAAAGATAATTTTAGTTCACTGTTGAGTTCTTGTTTGACATACCAATTAATATTAATTAAGCGATATAAGGAAATCTATAATAGTTATGGCTTATTCCAATCTTAAAATCTTACGTCACAACAAAGTTTTTAAAAGCTGTTAAAACCATTAATGCATCAGAGATACCATTCACTTAACTAAAGGCCAGCCCCTCACTAGAAGGCTACTGCTTTTGTCTGCTTTTGAAAAAAACACCACCCAGATTATATATTAAGGGACAACCTTAATTTAGATTGGAGCATCTTCCAGAATGGCAGACCCTATAGAAGGCCTTTTGCCTAATCTAAGCCTGATAAACCCCACAAAAAAGGAATTACCAACAGGCCCTCTTTAAACAGGGCTGTCAAACTTAGGGCCCGTGGGCTGGATTGCGTCACGTGCTGGCCACGCCCATTCCCAGGTTAACAAAGGGGAAAAGTTTTGGTAAGTCACATGATGCCGCTGTGACGATGCAAGTTTGACCCCTGTCTTTAAATAACTGCGAGCCCTGGAAACCCGAAGACCAGGTGGGCACTACCTAAAGACCAGGTGCATGCGCACCAGCCACCTAGTCTTCGGGTTTCCGGTGCTGTGGTAGGCGCGAAGACCAGGTGGCCAGTGCATGCGCACGCATGAACCCCAAAGACCAGGTGGGTGGCGTACACATGCACACTGGCCACCTGGTCTTCAGGTTTCCGGTGCTCCAGCATGTGCACACACGCACGTTCCAGTTTGGGCACTTGGGGCCAAAAGGGTTAGCCATCACTGAACTAGACCAAATAGGCAGATTTGATTTTGGCAAGGTGTTACCTGATAGAGCTACATTGTAAAAGGCTTTAAAGGGGAAACTAGAACTTTGAATTAAGCCCAGGGGTTTGTTGCAGCCACTTCAGAAGAGGATTTCTTCCTTGATAAGGGTAACCTGTTAGGAGTCTAGTTTCAGTACCGTGTATCAGCAGTAGATTCCAAGTATCCTCCAAAGGATAAATGTATAGTATTGCACTTGTGCAGCCATGTCATGAGTTAACATTGCTAGAGAATCTTCATCATAAATCATAACTGGCACATCACCTGAGGTGGAACAAAAAAAAGGGGGGATATTCTCCCCCCTCCTCCACATTGATTACTGATTTGTGCTCTTTGGAGATTTAGTTGTGCATATACAGTACCCGAATATCCATGTTGAAATCCAAATCTTACAGGAGAAGGAAGACATTGAGGTTAGAATATTAGTCCTGGAAGATAACATTCCTGAGATAATTGTAAGGAATGAAGATGATGTGGGAAATATCAATTCTCAGGGGGGAAAAAGAACTATTACATTAACACAAACCAGGTGTTTCCCAATGCCACCAAGAGAATAGCTAAGTATCTGCTAAAATAACAAGGTAGAGAAAAAAAATCTAGAACTGAAACCCTGAACCCTGGCCTATATACACAGAAAGCTCTGACGTATGTTCTGCAGGGACTATATCTTCTGTGTATATCTTCTAGAATTTCCAAAAAAAATCCAGCCCTGGGTTAGATACCTCTTTTCTGCTGTGTAAAAAAATTCCAGATTTCTGGAACAACCCTGTTAAAATAGCAATTTTCTTTATATGGAGAGCAACTTGCAGGATTTTCTTTCAATAAACCTCCACTGGATGGCAGTAGATGAATGCCGAAAGAGAAGTTTATTATTATATAACTGCAGTATAATAGATATAAACTGAGACCTAGGTTGTAACCTTCATTGCAGTGGTGAAATCCAATTTTTTTTATACCAGCTCTGTGAGCGTGGTTTGGTGGGCGTGGTGTGGTATGGCGTGGTGTGGTATGGCTTGGTGGGTGTGGCAGGGGAAGGATACTGCAAAATCTCCATTTCTACCCCACTCCAGGGGAAGGATACTGCAAAATCCTTTTCCCCTCCCCACTCCTGGGGAAAGGATATTGCTAAATCTCCATTCCCACCCTACTCTGGGGCCAGCCAGAGGTGGTATTTGCTGGTTCTCTGAACTACTGAAAATTTCCGCTACATGTTCTCCAGAACCTGTCAGAACCTGCTGGATTTCACCCCTGCTTCATTGTGTTCATTTGTCCTGGTCTGCAGTAGGCCTTCAAGGACCTTCCCCTGCTCCATTTAATGTTCATGTTTGTTTAATGGCCACATCAGGGAGAGCACAACATGTGACCATAATGGGCTGTATTATGGTCCTATCTCAAGGAGTATCTACAGGATTCTCAAAATACACAGTATATGGAATGCTGTCTCCTAAGAGAGAATGACTGGCCCCTAGGCCTTCAGTGAATTTACATTGTGTGAATTGAGTAGAGGTTAGGTTTCTGTGTTGTTATCCAGCACCTCACCAGTTGTGTTACACTTGTGGGCAGCAGTTTTCTGTACCAGTTGCAATTTTGCAAATTGTCTTTATGGGTTTTTCCATCTCATCAGTGATCTGAAATATAATTAAGAACCCATTGGATGGCTTATAAATTCAAAATAACTAAATAAATTGTAGATATAGGAGGCAAGGTCTAGTTAATAACTATAATTAGCCAGCTGGTTTAAATGTTAACATTTTCACTCTATTGAATTAACCTGGTTAATGCAGAATTCAGGGGGGAAAATAAATTCCCATTGCAGACTCTTCTAACATCTTTTACACACTTTCATTTGTGTAAACTGTGCAATATAGATATATGGCTTTATTTCAAGGCATTTAAAATTGAAACAATTATCCCTTTGATATGAGGGAGAACATTTGTAAAATGGTGTGTTGATTCTTAAAAAATGGAAGTGGTGTGTTTCAGATTTCAAAAGTTTATAAATTTTACCTTTGCCCTCAAAATATATAGGTATAAAAGATCAGAATTGTTACTGCAATCTTCCAAAGATGACAGATGCCCAGCCGAAAGTGAGAAAAAAATCGGGCATAAAAGACAGTTCAGGAAAAGATAGTGTATATCAGGCTCCTTGTCCTGTTTGACATAAATAAATAAAAGCAAAGCATCCACCTACCTCCTCTATATTTCTTTCAAGAATAGTGCCTAATAGGCTTTTGTGAAATGTGAAAATGTTGAGTGATTTAGGCCACAGTTGATCTGGAAATGTATAGTATCTATAAAAATATGGATAGCAAAAATAGGCTGATGATTATCAAGGATTCTCTAACAAAGTGGCAGAGAGAATTTTCTAGTAAGTAGATATTTTATGCTTCATAGTGCCCAACATTTTGTGAATAGGAGGCTCCATCAATCTGCTTTCAAAATTTCAAATAAATCCATTGGCTTTATTTGGGATAAATTATTTTGTGCATTATGATTTTAGGTGTTGCATTGCTCAAGAAAAGGATGAAGTGTTTGTTTTCAGTGGTGCTTTTTTCTGGGTTAAAAAAATGTAGAAGTAAGATATGGTGACAGTACTACTGTTTAGGTAGAAAGTGATTTTAGAAGAAAAATAACGTTTATAGCCCCAAACTGAGCATGCTATTTTCTCATACATGCAACATTTCTAGTTATCAGTATTAATATGTGACAAACTTAATCATACAAGGAAAAAAATCCCATAAGAAACAATAGCTATATGACAAGGGTTTATCCCCCTTGCCTTTTAAAGGAGAAATCATGAATATAGTCCTTGATTTATGATCATTTGTTTAACAACCATTCAAAGTTACAGTGCTAAAAAAAGTGAATTACAATTGGTCTTGCACTTATAACCATTGCAGCATCCCTATGATCACGTGATCAAAATTTGGGGGCTTGGCAACTGGTATATATATTTATGTTAGTTGCAGTAACCCAGTGCCATGTGTTCATTTGCAACATTCCCAGGGGGCTTTTGTCAAGCAAAGTCAATGCAGGAAGCTGGATGTAAATGTTGTATGAGGGAGAAATTGACATTAAAATATGGGCAATAGTTATTGCAATATGCAGTTGCAAATTAGTTTCTATTTATTGTCTTGAGAAGATAAAAGGGATAATTTATGTACATTCACTGAAAGCTTTACCTTAGGTTACATTACAATAAGCATACGTATATAAATTCATGTTGTTAGCTTCTCTGGCCTAGAATAATTTTCTTATACAGCTTTAAATATTTATATATATTTTATTATAATATCACTGGGACTTAAACAGCTTTCATAAAACACAGCCTTTCAATTTACATAATTTTACTATAACAGAATTCCGTATATTGTCTTCCATTCACATCATTTCTAGGGATTAAAAATGGTTAGAGAGAAAAATTGCAATGAGATCCTTTGTTTAAACAAAAATATTAGTAATTCCATTGGGAGAAACTCCTTTGTTACCCATAAAATTATTTTTACTTTGTATTCAACAGCTGAAAGGTATTAATAATATTATAACTATATAATACTATTTCTAATCTTTCCAATGAACAATTATATCAAATATATAATTAACAAGGGAATCTATAATAAAAATCTATATTTAAGCACTACTACGGTAGTGAAATATAATATTGATACACAAAACCAAAACCTGGTGATAAAATATCTTTAAAAAGGCAAATTTAGTGTGGTGCTGAAAATACATTGGTATGCTTTCAGTAGGTATGCTTCCTGGATAGAGATTTGATTAATGGGACCTCTAAATAATAATGTTTTCTTCATTGCTATCATTTGCCTAATTTTACTTAATGAAGCAGCACTGTATGTGGAGCATTACAAAGCCTTGTATATCATATCATAAATTCTTTCCTCTAGCTGAAGCAGAATTTTTCAACCATTTCTACACCTGTTGGTTTATACATCATGTAAAGCCAATGCAAATGTTATCGTTTGTTTAATAAGCAATTGGTTGAGCATACAGATTGTGTTAAGCTCTATAGTGTAGAAGTCACTGTGGACAGATTCAAACAGTGTGCTAAGCCAAAATTAAACAAGTCCTATAGTTTTGAGTGATGTGTAAGCCTGGAGTTAGCTTTTCTTCTTATATTAGACAAGAAGCTTGTATTATTCACACAATTAAAGGCTTGGAAAAAAGGAAGACACTGATCACATATTAATATAATATAGTCATCTGTGGCCTCAAGGATCCTTTTTTGTGATTATCAGAACCATCTCTAACCATTAAAAAGTGATAGTTTCACATGGTTTTGTGATGGATGAAACTATAATGTAAATCCTAAATACCGGTACATATTACAATTAAAAAACAAAGGATTTCTGAAACACAGGTTCATGGACACAGACAGGCAATTATGTAACTTAGTCTCCCCCACAATCAAATGTTAAGTATGGCTATTTGTTTTTTGCTATAAGGTTTCTAAAATTAAGATAAATATAACAAATAGATTTTTATGTGTTTATAGTTGAAATATTTTTAAGTAATTGGAAACCAGCAAATGCATTTTAAAGTAATTAATAGATTTCATCACTGGCTCCTTCAAAATGTGAGTCTCTAAAATCTCTTGCAGTAATTGATCTGTTCTCTTTTCTGTCAATTAAAATTGTTTGTCCAAATATCTAGTCTTACTCTTGCCTTCAAAGCTCGTCACTTCAAAATCCATTTATACCTTTACACTTTGTAATGTGATTTACTATCTGCCTGGACTATACATGTGTTTTTACAATAGTTGCAATATCTACTGCAGCTAATAGATGGGGAGGTACATCAAGGAAGAAACTTTGCTTTTAGGCCAAAATATGACAGGATATACCGTATTAGTTTAAATTCTACAATTAACGAATTTAGTGTTCTGCTGTGCATGTGTATAGTTACAAATACTAATACAGAGTCAAAATGTTGGATCAATAAGTCTGTTATATTAAAATGAAGTTCCCCCTCCCACACCAAAATAGGATAAAATAATATATTTTCCATTGTTATTCTTTGGTCTTATCTAAGTTCTTAATGAGTTTTGACATGGTAGTTTATAAAATAGCAATAGCACTTAGACTTATACACTGCTCCATAGTGCTTTGCAGCATTCTCTGAGCAGTTTACATTGTTAGCATATTGCCCCCAACAATCTGGGTCCTCATTTTACCAACCTCAGAAGGATGCACCCTGTGTAGCTGTAGAAAGTGCTTCCAATTTCCTTCCTCTTCCGTGGACTGGATTATTTATTCTGTAAAGTTTCAAGCCTTAGCAGACTTTTGTTTCTGTTGTGTCCACTAGGTGGAGTCAAAGCATTATATTTCCCCCCCCAGATATGTGCTACAGTGGACCCAACCATTATAATCTAATATCATTTTAGAAATATTTGTAGACTTATATAATTAATATTCTACTTCAAAATCATTTACATTTGAGCTGAAGGCTACAGTTGACCTTTGAGTGTAGCATTAGGAGTTATATTCTTAACAGTAAACTGACCTCAAAAGAGAATGAACTTAAGCAAGATAAATTTATATTTGATAAAATTTAAATTTAATTTCGGCTAACATAATGATTTCTTACATATTTAATGCTTTTATATTTAAAAAACAGGTGAACGTTTCAACTCCTAAATCCTTTCCCCAAGGGCGGATTGTTAAGTGTGAACATTACTAGTAAACCTGTGAAGCGGTGCTGATTCCTTCACCAGAATCAGCATTATATCGTGATTTAAAAGAAAAAGGACACTCTTTTGAGGACAATAATGCTCACAATTTAGACAGGGAAGGCAGATGGTTTGAGAGAGGAATGAAGGAATCCATTTATGCCGAAGTGGAAAATCCTTCCCTCAATAGAGATGGAGGCTACAGACACAACCTGTTCCCCATTTTTTATGCTGCTCTTTCATCAGTTCCCATGGGGATTAAGATCACGGGTTCATCAGGGAGGCCATACTTAATGACGCACCTAGGGGAAAGGATTTAGGAGCTCGAACATTTACTTCCCAATAACACTCTGCCTACTCATCTAATGAGCCTATCCAGATTAGGTGGGAAATGAAACCACCCTGGAGGACATATATGGGGTCCCTCTAACCAACTTGCTCAGCCTGAAGAAACTACTTGGATAAGCAAGTGAAGCGTTTCAAACTAAGAAGAAAAGATGTCCAGTTGCCATGACTCAACTTCCAGATTATTGTCCACATTATTGCTTAAATCCCAAATAATTCAAATTATAAATCAACATGTTATTTCTTTCAGTTTCAGTTGCAAAAAGTCTAAAAGTGGTTTCCAAGTAGAATTGGTTAAAGTATTTTCTTTAATAAAAGCTGCCAATTTCACTATCTCCGCCAATTCCATCAATTTCACCTTCCATTCTTCCATTGTAGGTATTTGTAAGCTGTTCCCTCTTTTGCATATGTGAAAGTCTTGCAGCTGTTAAATATAAAAACAAAATTCTGTAAGATGCGGCTATTTGTTTGCCCATTAAACCCAAAAGAAAAGTCTCTGACTTTAAAATCTAGTACAAACGAACACTTGGCTCTGATATGCTTTATGGTATGCAATTTATTTCAATTTCACAGTGTTTCAGTAGATATAGTAGCTTCTTATCTTGTGCTCTTATTCCCTCAGTAAGTCATTTTGTGTGAGTCAGGGCTTCAGGGGTTACCCATGTGGAACAACTTTCCTTCAGGCTAATTAATTTTTTCAGTTCTACTACTTTTTAGCCCTCCCTCTGTATATCAAGTTATAAGTTATAGCTGCCTGCACAAGCTCTTTATTACTTATGAAAATGTGAGGGCTGATAGTTTATTTAGTATTTGTCATGCGTCCTTGCATTCAGTTTTTAATTATAAAAATAACTGGAAGTGTGTTTTCACTGAAGAGTTGTAGTCATTCATTTTAAATATTTATAGCTATAAACATTGAATTTTACATAATAAAAATATGGTCATTAAATTCATAACAATTGTTAAATTTGAATTTTTCAGACACATTTTAAATGTTGATCTATTCCAAAAATGATGCACTTAAGAAAATACCCACTTTATGTTCAAAGTAGAGAATTGGCTGTACTGGAATTTTTTTTTGAATCCATTTTGCTATAAATTCTATGATGCATGAAATAGCCTGTCAGTTGTCTACTGAGTTCAGATTTCAATAAACGAATATCTATTATAGCCATAAATTGTAATTAGTGTGTAATATAGTCTTCTAGAATATTTACTTCTAAGATAGTATCTAACCTAATTTAATTCCTTGGGTAGTATATTGTACTACATTTCTTCTCTTGATGGTGGCGAGCGAGGGAAAAAGAAAATGTATTGTGCATTTTTCTCCTTCACTGTCATGGGCCTACTTAGTGTGGAAACCTAAAGTCATTGGAATCAGATCAAACTAGAGGCCAAGATCTGAATCCTGTGGCAGGCAAAGCCATTATAAATCTGACATATCAATTTAGTAGAAATCCAACTTTAAGGAAATTCAGAATGTGGAGTCAAATATTATTGTAGCAATTAGCCTCCCCCCCCCCCTACAAAGCAAAAAAATATCCCAGGGTTCCATCCTCCTGTGTCATAAACAGTTTAACAGCTGTAAAGACATAGCAATTGTACATTTTTGTATATCACCACTGTACTAATTTTTGCACAATCTGAGTTCTCTGGGAATGGCAAAAATAGATATGGGGTTTGTGTGTTATCCTTGACATAAATCTTAGCGTAGGTACTATCAAGAAAAACTACAATTTTTGGATTCTACTTTGATACTATATTTATGAAATCTGTAATATTTCAGGCGAAACTCTCATTTTTCATCAAATTATTCCTGTCCCTATAAATAAAAAAGATTAACATATAACACGGTAAAATGCAGAGACAGTTATTTTGATAAGACACTGAACCCATCTCCTTTTAAAAGAAAAAGTCAGCTTTCTCTTTTTCTACGCATTTAAAATTAGGAAGCAAAAGGCGAGTGTTGACCTTTTTTTCTGTGCAGATTGAAATCTCGGGGCCCTTCATAATAAAACCATGAAGCACTGAGTGCCTGTAAAATGCAATTTTGATAACACATATTGGTATATAAACAACTCCTTTTTCTCCTTCAGCATTTAAAAAAAATAAAAAATGAAATATTCCCTAGGCAACATGCATGTGCATGTTAATACACCCAAAGCTTTTATTTCATTGCAGGTTAAATCCCAGGAGTGACATAACAAAAAAGATGATATTGGATAGATTAGGGATCTAGGTAGACCAAAATCCTTTCCCTTTAAACGCTCACCTAGATGGCCAAATAGAAAATGACACAAGCGCTATGGCTCTTCTGCTTGAGCTCCCCAGTAACTGGTTTACCACAGGCTTAATGACTCCTAATACTGGAAGAACTATAGCCATTCTGATTAATAGCCATTGATAGTTTTAATCTCTCCAGATTTTATCTAATTTTTTAAAAGCCAGCCAAGTTGGAACAAATAATATACTTTAGCTAATGCTATAGCTTGACATGGTGATGTGTGAGGAACTTCCTTTTAGATATCACAAATCTCCCACCATTTCTTATTGCAAAAGAAGGGTGAAAACAGCATTTTATATCCATTCTTTATACATATTTCATTATTTCTGTTCAATTCCCTTTTATTTTAAACCAAAAGAATAACTCAAATACAGAATTATTCCAGACCTTTATCCCATAATTGTTTCAGGGCTCTGGTCATTTTGGCTGTAGAAAATGTAGTGACAGATTTCTGGGAAAAATACACCTAAGAGTCCTGATATCATAAGCTTATGTAAAATAATTGTTTTGGTACTTTTATTTTTAGTACCTTTTTAATAATCATGTCAGCATATTTCATGTCAGCATATTCGTTGAGCTATACTAATCATAAGAAAGTAATTTTATGCCATAGATATAACTTGAATTTTAAATATTTAATTGATTATCTTATGGCTGTTTTGTAACTTTTTCAGATTTTATTGATTGCAGCAGGGAGACTTACATTAGGGATTTATTTCAAATATTTTGCTCTTTTTTGATATGGCTTAAGGTACCAATTAAAACATATGTAGAGTATTACAAGAAGTCTCATGTTTAATTCCTGGTTACTTTCTGGATAGTTCGATATCATTTTCAAGGCAGCAATACAGAAATGGTCTGCAGCTGCTGTTTTCTAGATTCCTTACCTCCCCAACCTCCAAATTCACAGTTCTAGTCTATAGTACTGTTATTTCATGATAATCTCACATCTTGCTCAACGTTTAGAGATTAGCCAAGGCAGGGATGGGTTCTAACTTACCTCGCCGCCAGTTCACTGCCTCCTGCACCGTGTGGGTGTGTGCGCGCCTCATGGGTGTGCGCATGCACAGTAAACCCCCCCCCAAAAAAAGGCCAAAAACAAGATGGCGACGCATGTACAGTGCTGGAAGCTCAGCTTCTGCGCATGCGAAGAAGAAAAAAATTTTTTTTTTACAAACAAAAAAAAAGATGCCACCATCCATGGAACCAGAACCGGCTCTGT
>JANHFT010002057.1:60811-73560 GCA_032467955.1 Pseudoxenodon macrops
TCAAGAATGATAAGGTACAACACGTAATGATAGTCATAGGGTACAAATAAGCAATCAGGAAACAATATCAATAAGAAATCATTTTTTGCCCTCCGAAAGTTCCGTTAGGCTGTTTTTCACCCTCTGGAGGCTTCAGGGAAGCCTCCTAAAACCTCCGGAGGGTGAAAAACAACCCAATGGTGTGGAGCATGCGTGTGTGCGTGCGTGTGGAATCTGTGCATGCACAGTGCAGTGTGTGTGGGGGTTTGTGTGCCGGCACACATGCGCACTGCCATTTTTGGCCCGCAAGAAGAAAAAGGTTCGCCATCACTGGCCTAGGAGAATTAGGACCAAGTGTTTGAAAGAACCCATAGAAAATATCCAATCAATCCATATTGATTGATTGAATGTTATACTATTGTTAATAAATATTAATACCAATGAATCAATATATGATATAGATTGTATAATTATATGCATGTTTGTGTGTGTGTGTTTGTATAAATACAGTATATTGTCAATTTTCTATATGCAGATTTGTTTCTGGACAGAAATACAAATCATATTGTTAGTCTTTCTTCACCGCTTAAAACAGGGATGGGTAGACCAAGACCCAAAGATTGAATGTGCCCCTCAGTCCATTTTTTGTCTCCCTCCCCCAGTTCCACTTCATCTACTCATTATTTCATCTCCAATAACTCTTGTTCAATGATTCATGGTCACGAAAATTTACCCATTCCTGTTTTAGAAAATGTAATTGCCATGGGAGCTCTGTTGGCTAGATGTTATTTCATAAAGGAGTTTTGTTTTGGAAATTTTTATAGATGCTCATTTTCTTAACTAATCAAAATACAAACAATACAACAAATATACTCACAAAATAATCTGTAACTGATACATATGTACATTTTTACCTTTTCTTTTTGCAAACAAAACAAAGGGATGTAACTGAATTAAAAGGGAAAAAAAGCAAATATGTAAACATAACTTTTGATTTTTAACACAGGTGAAAAATGTATTTTTCTAGAATTGTGACCCAGAATCTTAAGCCAGCAACCTGCATCAGATAAACTGAGAATGGATTGTAAATCTGTTTAATGGACATTTTATTTTCTTTCTCCCTCCCCTCATTCTCCTCCCACTTTAGAAAGGAGCGGCTACTTAGGTGTTCTCAGTGCAAAGTTGCAAGATACTGTGGTGCACACTGTCAGGTAATTATTTTAAAACATAGATGGACAATGCAATATTCAAACTTTTTAACTAGTGAAATTGTTTTCTAAATACATAGTCCTATGTGAATTGGGGTACTGTTAGGCCCCCAAAAAACCCCCAAGAATGACATGTAGAGTTACTTCTGAGTAATTCCTTTATTGTTGTTCACTACAAACAGAATCTTGCCAGACTAAAGTAATTTTCTGCAAAAACCATAGATACTCTGTGAATTGCTAGAGAGGGTCCACCTTTGCTCTTTCTGCTTACTAGACAGTTTTTGCTTTACTGTCCCTTTTGGAAAGTGCCCCTCCTTCCTGTGATTCTGAGGTACATTTCACTACAGGTGGAATGTACCATAGACATGGTATTCCACATGGGGTCTGGCCAGGGCAAAGGGGAGTAAAGAAACTACTTCTGCAGCCTATATTTTATGTATGTGTTCATACACCCCAAGATAGCATTTGCTTTTGTAGCAGTTGCATTTCAGTGTTAGTTTACCACTCAATTTTGAATACATTGCTAATGATGACTTACACAATTCTTATTTGTATTTGTTAATCATATTCTATACAGTACATTGCAAATTATATCCTTACACTCCATTTGAAATATCATTTAAAAAACCAGAGATGGAAGTAAAACATTGAACGAGGAGGTAATTTGTAAAAAAAAGTACTAACTATTAAAGGGAAAATAATTTCTTTCCACTCCTAGAAAGAAGCCTGGCTGGACCATAAACGGGAATGCAAATGTATTAAAGATATTGACCCTAATTTTCCTCCTGACTCAGTGAGGCTTGTTGGCAGGATTATTTTCAAAGTAGTAAGTTAACTTTTTATACATGATTAATTTTTGCAAAATATATTTGCTCCACTTCTGTTAATGTGGAAACAGATTGTGTATTTCAGAGTTCAAGCGATCTTTGAGATGGGGCCTCTTGAAGAAGAGGTTGAGAGAAACCTTCACTCTGTCAGATTGCCCCATGTTTTTACTTGACAAAATCCTTTGGAAATATCTTTATACCATAAAGTGCCTACAGCAATGAGCTCAAGTGAGATTTGATGAATTGATGTTCTAACCTATGCTGGTTGCAAGAGAAAATAGGAAAGGAGCAAATTTACTCCTTTGAGTCTTCTCTCCTTGGCGTGTATATTTGACCTAGTTTTTATAAGAACTGTGTGATGTTAAGAATTGTTGCTTGAGTTTGCTTCTTTTTGTCTTCTATCCCTTTCTCTTGTGTTCAGAATAGTCTTTTGGAATTGTACTCTTGAGGAATGGAATTAACATGTATTTTATTACTTTATGAGATCCTCTGGGTGTCTTTTGGGTTGAAAAAGCAAAGTAAAATGTGCTGTGCTAAGTGAGTATGTATGTGTGATTGTGTGTGATCGCTCTACAGTAATCAGCAGAAGTAAAGGTATTGTATCTTCACTTGACTAGCTTTCAGGTTGATGGAAAAAGAAAATTAAGATAACTAGAGGCACATATTTGTATGAGTCAGGCTATATAACTAATAGTTGGATGTAGTATGAAACAATGTCCCTTTGTATAAAGTCTTTTGAAATTATTTCAACTGCATTCTTGGGCATTTGGGCAGAAATTAGAAATAGGACATACCAGGCAAATAAATGTAATAAATCAATCCATCATAAGTATGGTATCAATACATACAATTTTTGCCATTAGAGATATGATTTTATAGCTTTAGTTTCTAAATGAAATCCTACAAAAATCGCTTAACATTAAAAATTGTATTTATGAAGAGTTAATCAGTTTGATTTTAGGCTGAGGCTAATAAATAATATGTAAAAAATGAAGAAAATGGAGAATGAATTAAATGAATAATAATAAAACACAGATGGTAGGATATAAAACTCTAATAATGTTTTTCCAATCATAAAATAGCCACAAATTACTTTATTTCGGATGATTATTGTTTTTTGTATTCATGTATATCAGATTTAAGAGCCAAGGTGCTGTAGGGTGCTGCAATACTGCAGGCTACTTCTGCTGACTACCGGCTGCTAAGCAGTTTGGCAGTTTGAGACTCATCAGCTCAAGGTTGACTCAGCCTTCCATCCTTCTGAGGTTGGTAAAATGAGGACCCAGATTGTTCGGGGCAATATGCTGACTCTGTAAACTACTGAGAGGGTTGTAAAGCTCTGTGAAGCAGTATATAAGTCTTAAGTGCTATTGCTATTATAGCTTTTTTTTTTAACAGTGAAACAATTATCCAAGGTTATTTGAATTCATTAGTGTTTTTATATTCTTATCAGTTAAGGCAATCGGTATGCCCATCTGAAGAACTGTATTCTCTTTCTGATCTTCAGTCAAGTAAGTGTTTCTGTATATTTTCTCAATTTAAAGGGACTCTACTATGTTAAAGATGTGTGAGAACACACTATCTTTTAAATATTTTATGCAAATTGGTTAGCAGGTTCATGGTGAGGATTTCTATGCTCCCTTAAATCTGATGAAGGAACTACTGTTTGTAGGCAATACATATTGTGATAACAATAATGAAAGTAGAGGATCTCCCAGTTAAATCAGAAGGTGTTAATTGAACCAGTGCAATTTAAAGGATACTTTTGGAGTCTGTCTGTTCCCATACCAGATATTTGATCTTGGAATATTAATGAAAAACTTTTCTACTCTAAATTATGTATAGTGAGATCAAAATATTATTTTATTATATATGTCTTAACAATTGCATTTATTTTAGAGAATTTTAGTATTTATTTTAGTGTGGGGGGGTTGTATTTGGACCAAATTTAACCCTTTCAAAAGAAAACCTACAGGTGAATGTCACATTTTTATATTTGGATGAGAATTCCTTCCCCCTTCCCCCGCTGACTCTGGGGATGTAAATAATCATCAGGGTGCCTGCTGATGCAATATTAATAAAAATTATAGATTACATTGAGCTAGCATGGGGTTAGAGTGATTTATGCACTTGTTCCCTGCTTTCTTTCTTGAATTACCAGCATTCATTCATATGCACAGAGGGTGGGAGGATTCAAAGGTACTTTTGGAATAACATGTAAAAATGTTCTATATGTGTAATATATTTTTGTAATGTTTCATTTTTCAAGCATTATTTTTTAACTCCAGAAAATTAAAACAATTCATTTACTTGATTTCAGTTCAGTTCATTTGCTATTTTTCCCCGGTTTCATACGATATTGGAACTGAATTTTTGATTACTTGCTGTACAATTTCTATCGGGTGTTTCTTCCCAGACAATAGTTAATTGTTCCAGTACAGATAATTCTGTTCTATACAATACAAGTTTATTATCATTACTGATATTCCAAATTCCTCCCAAAATTTTGGGTGGATATAGAGTTCTACTTTGCAGCACCCCCATGGTGATATGATCACAATCCAGGTCTTGGAACTAGATTGTGCTTCCATCTGTCGCAATGACTTGTGGGCATGTGATCACCATCTATTACCTTCCCTACCAGTTTTTGGGAAACATGAAAAAAATAATTTCTCAGAGACATCCATATAACTACTTTGGGGACAGACCGTTGAGCTAAAATATAAAATGTCTACCAACGTGGCTATTTCTTTGTTTCTCACAGTTACGTTTATCTTATTGTTGTTGATTTACTCCCCCCCCCCATTTTGTTCTAAGGATAATTAATCTGTTAATTGTTTCTATATCAAAGACAAAATGATAGAAATTGAAATAATTATTAAATGAATTAAAATAATTATTAATAATGCCAGTCAAATTATTGTAAGATATATTGTAAGAGTCATGGTGGTCCATTGGTTATAATGCAGTACTGTAGGCTAACTCACTGCTCACTCCACGAGTTAGATTCTCACTGGCTCAAGGTTGACTCAGCCTTCCATCCTTCCGAGGTCGGTAAAATGAGGGCCCAGATTGCTGGAGGCAATATGCTGACTCTAAACTGCTTAGACAGAACTGTAAAACACTGTGAAGTGGTATATAAGTCTAAGTTCACCTGGTGAGAAAACAAATTATCAAGAACACTTGATTTAATAATTAATGGGGGGAGTATACTAGTTTTCTAATTGCCTAACAGTAATTGTGATTGCAACAAATTTCAAAACCTTTCTCTCCAGAAATATCGCCATATTTAGTGATCTGTCAAATAAGAAGTGAATAATCTTCCCCAATCTTCCATATCTGTGGATTAAAAAAGGCATTGATAATTCAACTTTTATATCATATAAAAAGAATATCACATGATGTTATTTGAAACTTTCTGAATCTTGTAAATCGCCTGGATAAAATTGCAGAGGAACACTGTGAAATTTTCGTTTTAACAGGGAAGTTAGTAAGACATTATTCTGAGTGAAATAAAACTCTCTCCTATGGATTTGGAAAAGGATGTTTGCTATGTATTTAAGATCAGACAGCAGTCTTCCAAACATGCCATTTTGAACAAAGAAGAGTTTTTGACTAAATTACATTGAATGTCAGTATTAAGTGTCCACTGTTTCAAATTCAACCTAACATAGATGATATTTTAATGTATATGTCTGTCTATTCATTCCATTATCTCGCTCTTTATCTTTTTAGCTAATTATTCAATGTATTAAAGGACAAGTTATTATAAACAATTAATTTGCTATGGATTGACAGCTAGATTTTTAAAATTATTACTGCCTACAGTCAAATTACTGTCTCATTCTATTTTTTTTTAAAACACACATATAGCACTGAGATATGCAATTTTCCACTTTTAGAGCACACTTATGATTGAAATAAATCAAGATATTGGCATCTTGCATTGGGAAAAATATTTTGAATGAAATATTTTACTATTGTTACTGTAAGACACTTAACTGATTTTCTATTTACTGTCTCTTTGCACATCTGTTTTGTCCTAAGATTTTGCTTTTTCATTCACATAGTATTTGTACTATTTGGCAATATCAACCTAGTGTTGAGAAGTCCTGTCAAAAATAAACTAGGATATCTTGTCTTTTTGGAGTTTGAAATGTTCTCATTGCCAAGCTGATTCTAGATAGCTTAAAGATGTTGGCAAGAGATAATTCTCACACTTTAATAAATTTCCTCTTTTTAAAGATGTTGATGAATTAAGTGAAGAAATGAAAGAAGGTCTCAGGCACCTTGTTAAGACTCTGCAGCTGTATTTGAAGGTGGAAATCCAAGATGTCTCTCAGCTTTTGCCGGCCTTAGATATTTTTCAGATCTTTGCAAAAGTAAGTGTTAAAAGAGATTTCTGCAAACTTTGAAAATATGTGGTCACTATTCATATTTTTTTGTGCTTTCATGTCCTTTGAAAGAGCTATTTTAAACCATTCTATACTGCCAGATATTGGACTGAGTGAACAGTAAATTTATAGACCACATCAGCAATTACAGATTCCCCTCTCAAGGTCAGTATCTTTTTTCTCATAGAAACAATCAGCATATATTTAAAAAAAAGGAACTATGACAAATTATATAATGCTAATATTGAAAAATAACACAAGATTTTAAAATTAATACCCGTTTATGTGTTGCTTCTTAAAAAATGGCGTATGCATTCTTTTTGTTTGAAATTGGTATCTCTATTGAAAAAATAATGTATCACAATGTATATTTAATGCTTACTCACTCTGATGTATGCCTTGTTACTTGACTTATTTGTTACCCAGCATTAGAAATGTAATTATTTTTTTCATCCTGATATAAATGTCAAGGGAGGTTAATAATGTTCTACTGCATTTATTATCACCTACTATTTGCTTTAGATAACTGAAAGGGTGACTACGTGGGATAATTTTGTAATTTCCTATAGCAAAATATTACAGCTATAATCCACTGTAAAGTGACTTTAATTTGAGCTTTACTTTTTACCATTTTCTGCAAAGCTAGTGGCTAATTTGCATGGTTTGTGGACCCATCATGATCCACATGAGAAGTTTGTAAGTTCAGCTGACTCCATTTCAGATTTCTTTTCACTGGTTTGTAACCATCTAATTTCTTCTCCTAGTATACATGCTTTTTAAAATGGTTATGTAGTTTTAAATAATTTGTTGATTACATTTGTTGTTGTTGTAATAAATGAATGTGTTTGAGTTTGGCTAAAACATAGTGCTTTATAGGATAAATGTTATCTGCTATTTTAATACATTATTGCTTTTTGTGGGATAAACATTAATTTTAAAAATAGTTCCAAATCGGTGTCCTATAAAAATTGCTGTAAAAATAAGTAGGAAAAACTCAGAATAAGAGTATCTTGAGCCTATCTTCTGGAGTGTTGGCTATTCCTGCCAGCTTGGTGTCATCTGCAAATTTGATGAGTTCTGCATCTATTCCCTCGTCCAAGTCATTGATGAAGATGTTGAGGAGTACCGGGCCTAAAACAGAGCGTTGTGGTACTCCACTACATACTTCCCTCCATGTAGATGCAGTTCCATTGAGGACTACATGTTCAGTGCAATTGGTCAGCCAGTGAATCTCTGCAGTGAACAGTTAAAACAATATAAAAACATAGTAAAAAGTAACAAAAATAACAAATAACAAAAATAATGTAAAATAATATGTAAACTTTCCTTTAACACAACTATGACCAAGAAATGCGCCCACCATCATTACGTTCGATATAGTTATATTTAGAACTACGCTGTTATTGTAGTCATTTACGGTCCTTTTTTGCTAATAATCACCATCTGCTTGGAAGCTTTAGATTCAATATTATGGTACAATATCCTACCATTTATTAGCAATTTATTAACTTTTAATAGACGGATAGAAAATTATTTGCAAATAATCTTGTGTGAGAGAAAGAATTCTGAAATATTTTCAATGGCTTTAAATTACACTGAATGGAAAGCAGATGTGGCCAAGAATATTAGTACCTCCATTTCCCCCCAAAGAATCCCAATTTGTTGAAATAAATTGAAACTGGCTCAAATAATTCTTGGTAGAGAAGTATTGGCTGCATCTATAAATTATCACAGAATAAAACAAAACTATTGTAAAATAATAATAATTAGGTGTTCTGTGTTCTTTTCTGTATATTTCCGAGGTATGAGATACTTATACATTTGAATGCCATTCTTTCATTTATGAACAGTTTTTAGTAATTCGTAACTAAACCATACAAGTCAGTTACAGGCTATTAGATGTAGGTGCTTCAGGAATGAGAATAAATCTATAGCAAGATGAAAGAGAAAAATAAGCAGCCCTATACAAAGGTTACTAATTCCTGACATATTTTAGAAAAGTATCTATCAAATAGAGATTGCAATGAATCTACTTTAACCTCCCTCTTTTCTTTCATCCTTAATAACATCCAGTGTTATTATTATAAACATGCTTAGTTTTGCTGCTATACCAAGAAGGTCATTAGAAGCTCGGAATGAACAATACGAAAATGAAAGTCACAAAATAGAGCTTTATTCAAGATAACATGATAATTAATAATACCCTGAAAGAGATACTATCTATCTCCTGTGGAATTTAGTATTGCAGGTTGTTTGTAACAATCAATTATGATTATTTTAAGTGTAATACGGTTATAATTTCAAAGGAGTGGTACAAAAGAAAGTAAGCATTTTTAAACTAAGAACATTATATAATGTTCAGTTATGGAGGAGAGAAACCAACTCATTCTATGCTCACTTCTGAGAATATAGTGGTTCATAAATATATTTTACATTTTAATTTCACTTTGGGGATTTGACAAAATTGCTATGTGTGTACTGCATGTGTGGTATCACTACTCTTGGAGAATAAAAGTAATTTAAAATAATAAAACTGAAACACTAGATATTGGTTCTATTTCTCACAGCATGTACCTACATGCAGAAAATCCAGGATCTTTAGCATTTCCAATTAAGACTTTCTTATTCCATCGGGCAGGGCTGGCCAGACAGAAATTTGATTTTTAACTATTTTAAAAAGGGATTTTTAAATAGGGCCAGATTTGTAATATTTGTTTTTAATTGGTTTTTAACTTTTGTATTGTGTGTTTTTATTGCTGGCTGTCCACTGCCCTGAGTCTTTTGAGAGAAGGGCGGTATATAAATTTAATAAATAAATAAATAAATAAATAAATACAGTGCAACTCCATCTCCTCTTTAATGGGGTCCAGTTTTTTTGAACAGTTTGTATCCTATCAGTATGTTCCAGTCATGGGTTTCATCCCACCAATTTTTTGTTATTCCAACTATATCATATCTATCTTCATATATTAATAGTTCAAGTTCACCCTGTTTGTTCCCCATACCTTGTGCATTTGTATATAGGCACTTGAGATATTTATGTCTGACTCTGGGTATGCTTCCTATGTCTCTTATTTAGTGTTGAGTTTGTTTTCCTATCTATCCCTCCTTACTTAGTTATTTGACTTCTTTCTAGGGTTTTTTGCTTGGAATTAGGTCCTGGAGATCCTAAAGATTGGTAACCCTCCCCCCTCAATTTTAGTTTAAAGCCCTCCTGATAAGTTGAGCCAGTTGTTTCCCAAAAACATTCTTCTCAGTCTTTGTGAAGTGCAGCCCATCCCTTGCGAAAAGCCCATCATGGAGATAGTACAGACCAAGGTCCAGAAATCCAAAGTTTTTTTGGCAAAACCAACCCTTTAGCCTAGAGGTCTCCAACCTTAAATACTTTAAATACTTAAACACTTTCCCACAGAAAAGAAAGCAGCGGGAGCCACGAAACCTGAGTGGGCATGGCCAACTAACGTCACTCACTCTGACCCAGTCACATGACTCCCCCCAGCCACGCCTACCCAGCCAGTCAGTTATATATAATTGCCCTCCCTCTGCCTCCCCTCTATCCCCCCTCTCTCTGTATCTCTCTCTCCCCCTCTCTATCTCTCCCCCTTCTGTCCCTCTCTCTGTATCTCTCTCTGTGTGTATCTCTCTCTGTGTGTATCTCTTTCTCCCTCTCTATATTCCCTGGTCCCATTCCCACCCAGCCAGCCCTTGTATTAGTAAAGCCGGTGTTGGTTGCAGCTGGGTCAAGCCAGTATCTCGGGGTGGAGAGCAGGTTGCGTGTCTCCCCAAGCAACCAAGGCAAGCCCAGCACCAACAAGGGCTGAAAGAAGCTCCAGCAAGACTGAGGCACTGAAGAATCAGCCTCATCTGCTTCTCCATCCCCTGCTGTTGCACTTACCTTCTCAGGCCAGGTAAGGAGTGACTGGGAGGGGAGGGCGAGTGGCAGGGCCTGCCAGTAGTGGGATCACCCAACAGGAGCCACAGCAGAGGGTCCAAAGAGCCGCATGTGGCTCCGGAACCACAGATTGAAGATACCCGCTTTAGCCAGTGGTTAACTTCTAGAATTCTTTGTTCTCTTACCAGATGTTGTCCTTTCATTGGCAGTACAGATGAAAAAACTGTTGTGTTCTGCCTAATCCCCTTGCATATCCTGAGCCCTGGAGGGGTGATTACTGACATCTCCATCTGCATAGAATTGTGTGCCCGTCGCTGGTTGGCTAACTAGCGACGGGGGTTTCTCAGCCTATGGAATCGTCTGCCTGCAAGCCAGGGGAATCCCATAAAAGAGGGTTCCCCAGGCCCAGCAGGCAGTCCGGATTACTATGAGCTGAACCTGAATAAACGAGAGCTGATTGTCACTGATGCCTCCAGTCTTCATTCACTGCGCGATCTAACACCCCTGATCTAACATAACACTTCCTTATTTCTCCTGCAACGATCTTTGCCGTATAAACAGTCTCTGCTGCACCATTGATAATGTGAGTGATGACACGGTCTGGGTCTGGGATCTACCTACTATCTATGGGCCACTTGAGGGTAATGCAACTACACTCCTTCTTTCCTTCTCTCTAGCCACTGTTGTCCATTGCTATTTTGAGGCCACAGGAGAGACTGGACACCTGTCTTCTGAAATCCTCCATCCGCCCACTTGGTTGGAAGTTTGAAAAATCTGGAAAGCACTGATGACGTTACCTAGTTGGGTAATGAAATGTCCGCAAGCAAACAACCAAGCTCAGACAACACCAAGTTCAACCCTGAGCTCCTGATATTCTCTACTATTAGAGTTTGGAAACTGTTTTTCGTACCTTATTGCAAGGATCCTATATATGTAGCTTTTCTGGAAGAATCCCAGGTCTGATATAAACATGTGTTTAATGATCTTTGGAAAGAGCTCTAGACTTGTCTTTAAAAGTGACGAAAACAAAAACTGAAACTCCTGCTCCTTTGAAGCAGGAAAGAGAGTCAGGCTCTGCCAGATGTGCATTGTTGGCTCCGTCACAACTAACTTCATTGTAGGGTTTGTGCTTATTAAGAAGTTAAACCAGGACAAGGGAATCACAGCTTTAAGTCCAGCTTCTAGGAAAGTTCATTGAGACCTTTGGGGACAGTCCTTATATCTCAGCCAAATTTATCCTAAAGATTATTGTTGTGGGAAAGGAGGAGGAGGAGGAGGAGGAGGAGCATACCAGAGGTGGGTTCCAACCGGTTCTATCTGGTTCTATAGAATAGGTAGTAACTCTGCGGTGAAGTCACGGAGCCGGTTCTGTCAGTGACTCCATAGGCGCTGCCATCTAGGATTTTGCTTCGCGCACAGAAGCTAGTTTTTGACTGCCATGCGCATGCGCGCTTTGCGCACACACTCGAGGCATGACACTGAGTGAACCGGCAGTAGTAAAATTCAGGACCCACCTCTGGAGCATACTGTACATTACCTTGAGTACCTGGAGAAATACGACAAGAAGTGTGATTCGTCACCTGTCTTAAGGTATGGCAAAGCAAAATGGGACCGTTTTATAACTACAATATTGTAGAACTATTCAGTGCTATGCTAGAAATGCTTGCTTAAAAGTCATCTAAAGGCATTTGGAGGAAAGAAAATCTTTGCTCAGAGAAAATACTTTGAAAAACATACCGTGCCCGGATTCTCACATAAAATAAAACCCCTCTACTATTGTCCTTATTTTAATGGCCAGTAGATGGCAGAATACTGCAAGCTCTTAGCCATTGCTAAAGTCTGGCTGTATTTTTCCTTAAGACATAAGGCACATCATGTACAGACAATGGCGTCAAAAACCTACTCGTATCAAAGGACACGGTGTAAATACCTGAAGGAGAACATGGCAACCTCAAGGACAAAATCACCCCTTGAATTGGGACTGCAGTGCCATGGCAAAGTCATCCTTATTGCAAGTTTTACACTCGAGATAATGAGAGATAATGTCAAGTGTTACGGGATGGAGTGTTCCTAACCGATGGGCCAGCCCTGACCTTTCTCAAGTTATTCTAAGCAATATACCCTCCTTTTAACATTGCTACAAAAAAAAATACGAAAAGGCATAAAGAAAAAATAAGAAATAAAAAAGTGATAAAAGAAAAAGTACAGGAAACATTGCAGATAAGGAGAAAAAAAAGGATATATAAACGATTTCCGGTCTTCTTTACAGTAGTTACAAACAAACTTATTATCCCTTCTCTCTCTTTAAGATTACTGTATTTTTCGGAGTATAGGACGCACTTTTTTCCCCCCTAAAAGAGGCTGATAATTCAGGTGCGTCTTATACTCCGAATGTAGCTTTTTCAAAGCTTTTTTTCAGACCTAACGAGGCGAGTGAAGAGTGAAGCGA
>JANHFT010002057.1:122355-133104 GCA_032467955.1 Pseudoxenodon macrops
TATTTTAGCCCATGTGCCGAAAAGCCCAATTGGGCTTAATATCGGGACAGGTCGTATTTTCGGGGAAACACGGTATGATTTGGTCTAGTGGTTAAGGCACCAGGCTAAAAAACCGGTCACCATGAGTTCAAGTCCCACCTTATGGTTGAAAGCTGGTTGGGTGACCTTGGGCCAGTCATCCTCTCTCGGACCACTCCAAAGGTTGTTGTGGGAAGAAGAGGAAGGTATGTTGGAAATGCTCACTGCTTTGAGTTATTTGTAAAAATAAAAGTGTGATACAAATAAATAAATACATCAAGATAAAAAGATAAATTCAGTCTCAGAATTGATACGCATAGTAATAAAAAAAGGGAAAAAATGAAGAACTATGCCTGAAATCTATATTAAGTCTTCTTAGCAGTATTAATGCAAAGCATTGTTTAATGCATTATTTAGTTAGATAGCTTATTTGGGCATTGGTGAAGCCAAACATACAAGAATATCATGATTGTTTTTATTACATGTAGATTCTGAATAACTTTTTGGGGGGACTTAACCATCTTAACCAAGCAGTGTTAATTATTACTTTTCCTATTCATTTAATTTTAATGACAAAATGTTTTAATTCAACTTCTTGGAAGTTTATCCAATTATAAGCATATATTCTTTAAATTTTGCAAAAAAATCTTTCTGTGAGACAAAACATATTTTTATTGCTTTGCTTATAAAAAAAGATACAGACCATTTTTCATTGTGGAGAAACTGTGCTTGTTCTTTTTGCAATCAAAAGAAATTCTTGAACTGTTAAGGTGAGAATTGAGTTGCACATCTGAAAGCAAGATATTTTCTCAGCCTTTTGAAATTCCAGATTAAGAGAGAGAGGTAGCAGCTGCAACTTCTTTTACTAAGTGGTATACCTGATATTAAGAGGTGAGAGATAAGGGGGGAAAAGTCCAGAGAAAATTGGATGTGAAAAATCAAGACTGCTATATTGTTATGTGACAGAAGGCAAAGTAAACATTTGTTTAACTTTTCCACCTGTATCATTTTACCCACCAAATGGTAGTATTCAGATAGTGTATTTCATAAATTCAAAGTGTACTGTCAAGTTAAAATGAGTATGTCTAGAAGGCAAACTATAGGATAAATAGGATTTTTATGCATTATTGATTTATTTCACACCCCATGAACACAGAAAAGAAGATGCATGCAATCTCGTTTTTTTAAGATTAAGCATTTGTGTTAATTTTTCAGTTTTTAACAAAGTAAACAATAATGACTGCCAAACATTTATAAATCAGCCCTAAAAGCAGAATCCAACTTAACTTTGAACACTCATGTATTTTAAAATGTCAAAGGATGTAACAGTAGTAACAAACAATGAACTTCTTACCCCGGATCATTAGAAGATGGAATGTGTCATATTCAAATAATTTTGCTAAATTATTTTATTAGTGCAGTTAAAGAATGGGATTTCCATAGAATCAGTCTAATATCTAATATCTCTATCATAGAGATAGATAATACATGTATGGCTTTGACTTACAGAATCCCCAAGCAAGCTAGAGTCTACTTAATGTATGGTGTATTTATATTTCCCTTTTAAGATTTGACAAGAAGGCATTGCTGCAGGAAACCTGTTAAAAGTATTGTGAAGTACTTAGGGCAGAAAGAGTAGCAAAAGATTTGGGTCTCTCACAGCTACTTTCCTGATGTGCTGACAGAACCCATATGCAGTAGTTCTTCCCATAGTGTGATGTTGCCAGCTGGTTCCCATGGCTTGTAGCAGCATTCCTGTCTTTCCAAGTATGCTTTTTCTGTCCTGACACAATTGATTGAAATAAAGGAGACAAATCGGTGCCCAAATGCAGCTGAAGCTGAAGCAATTTCTACACTGTCCAATGAAACACTTAGTGCAACAAATTGCGTAGTTAAGCTAGAAGAAAAAAAGGATTCTATATTCCAATGGGAGTAGTGAGCCCATTTTATTCACTTCCTCTAGTTCAGAGCATTATTGCAGCAGCCTCTGCATGCAAAGAAACAGACTGATTGTCACTATATTTCACTGTCCTGATGAGTAAATCCAACATAGATGAGTGGAAAAGAGACAATGTGAGATAAGAGTAGATATTATACCTTCTTGAGGGATTGAGCTATTGAGAACCAGTGTTAATTCTGATATCTGGTAGGGCATAGATACTAATATGGATAAGATAAATGTTAGAAAATGGAAGCTAGGGATAGCCAACCTTAATAGAAAAAATATGAAATTGCTCCACAATTATTCCACAAACAAGTACGGTTACTGTGGTTTTACCTTTAAATATGGTTGACACTATTTAAAAATAATTATTAAAAATGGCTTTGCTTAGAGATTAAAAGCAATTAAATTAGGCACATGCAATAAAATCATGCTAATCAAAAAAGTTAGTTGAGCTAAATATATTTTTAGTATGGTTATAATGAAGTTATATGCAGTTAATATATGCTATTTAGGGATTCCTTGTAGGATGCCAAATAATATGCATTGTTGCCCCCTCACAGTTGAACAAATGAATGTAAACAATTGTAATTATAACAAATATAAATGGTAAATATTATTGTGGAAATAACTTTTGGACTTCATAGAAAAAGGACCCCTAAGATACAAAATGTTCTGGATTTTGCATTCAAAGTTAGGAAAGTAGAAGTATCAGAACATGTTTGCAATGAAATTAATTAGAAATTAATGAGTGTTACATTTTGAGCAAGTCTTGTTTTATAGTAGTAGGAGACCTCAACATGATCAGTCTCAAAGCTATCCCCTCCTGTGCACACAGGATGTGCCTATCTACCCTCAGTAGTGTGTATAGATTTCTCATTTTGAAATTGTAAACAGATATCAGGATTAGATTGTTTTGCCTTAAGTACATAGATTCAGGCCTCTTTTCGTTTTGATGCTACTGCATTCACTAAGCGTGGGACAATGGCCTGGATTGGAGTTGATGCATGCAATGATGAGCATTAAAAAAACCTGATGTTTAAAAAAAAATCTTATTACCTTTCCCTACTTTGGGCAAAAACTGATTGTCAGATGCTGGTCCATGACAGGTTATCAATGGCAGCATTGGTAAGGGAAAAGGGAGTAGAATTCCCCCATAGAAATCAGTTGTAGGAGAATAAAGCAGAAGCAATTGTCATATTTAGGAGAGGGATATTGTGGAGGAGTGAGACCCAGATTCCATCCATAATCCTCCTCAATTTTGCTATTGGGGCGGAAGGGTAGCTTCTGTGTAAAATTATAGGGAGGCTGTGATTTTGCAACAGTTATATGCTTCTGAATTTCACATAAAGAGTGAACAAAAGTATTAAGACCTGCTGCTTTAAGAAAGCAAATCTACATGTTCATATGTAGGACATTTAGAGCTACCTGGTGAAATGCTACCGGTTCGGACCAGTTCGCCTGAACCGGTAGTAAAAAAATGCTTTAAAGAGCTTAAAAAAAAAGATTCCAACGATCGCGTGGCACAGCTGATTGTCACAGCTGATTGTAGGAACCTTTAAAAAAAAACCTTTTTAAAGCATTATTTTACTATCGGTTTGGGCGAATAGGTAATAAAAATGCTTTTTAAAAGTTTTTAAAAGGTTCTGACAATCGCACCTGCACAGCTGATTGTCACAGCTGATCATCGGAACCTTTAAAAAACTTTTTAAAGTATTTTTTTTACTACCTATTCCACCGAACCGGTAGCAAAAAAATGCTTTAAAAAGTAAAAACAAAGTTGACCACACCCAGCCAGTCACATGACCCCCCCATGCCATGCCCACCAAGCCACGCCCACAGAATCGGTAGGGAAAATGTTTGAATTTTACCACTGCCTGATATGTATACTTGTAAGAAGGAAAGCAGACAATATTGTTATTCATAAGCTGCAGAAAGTAACTGCAGTGCAGTGTATGGTTTGACAGTGTTTCTGAAGGAGAAAATACATTTATTTTTCAGAGTTTTCTGTATTGAAAAATTATCTGATCCAGCACAACGGAGAGGACAGTGCTTGTCAGCAGTCTTCCATACCCCCACATTTCCTTTTTCTTAAAGCGCCCAGGGACTTGTTTAAACAATTTGGGAGGTTAATCAGGAAAATGGAATATAGAAAAAGCAGTGCCCCAAATCTACACCTTCCCTGTTTTGTTGATGGAAACTGAATCAAAAAGGACAGCCAGCAGATTGTACATTTTGCACCTGAATTGTTTGAGTCTGGTACTGAAATGTATCTAGATAGAGGTTTCAGCTCTGCCCAATTACATGCCCTTAATATTTATTAACTCTTGGGATTTTGGCTTTAAATATATTTTATTTTTGTTTCCCCCACAATTGTAAGTAATTTCAATTTAGCTTGCATATATGTATGTAATCAATGCACACATGTACAGTACGTGTATTATTAATTAGTATTTATAACTGGCAGCGAGGAAGCAATTGTATTATACCAAATGGCTGCTGTTCATAGAGATTTAAGAAATCTATGCTAGCCTGGTGTGATTTCTTTCCTCTTGATCATTTGCGCCTCAAACCGTATTGCTACGTTTTGTGAACTTGAAAAAGAAGCTTGTCACTTTCCTAGTTTGTTGTATACTGGTCATTTAAATCTAGCCACATGACAAGACAATTGATAGGATTGAGATAGGGAGATATAAAAGTTGAGTATATAAATAAATAAAGCCTGCTTGGTGCTTTCCAGTGAGTTTGGGCTGAACTTTAACTGGTGTTTGCTGGGAGTAGCAAATACTATATTCTTTGTTTATGAAATGTGTAATTTCTAAATATTCCAGTGATTCAACAGTAATAAAATATTGGTATCTACATATATATAAAATTTAACATATCGATACTAAGCAAAGAAATAGAAATATAATACAGAGCAATACAATGCATAGATAGCATCTTCCCCAGTTATTCCTAAATTATTTCCTGAAGAGTTTTGTCTGAAACATTTTCTGGATCTGAGAGTGCTAATCCAATATCCAGGGACAGACTGTTCCAAAAAGTAAGCACCACCTTTGAAAAAAGGTATAACTATCTGAGCCTCAGTTCCTCCTCCATCATCCACTTCCCGAAATGGTGAAAAACCACAAGTAACTTTTTCTGGGAAGCACTTATACAAATATCTTCTTGTACAGATACAAGGGACTGGAGGCTAAAGCATATGAAGAATGATTGCAGGAACTGGGTATGCCTAGTTTAATGAAAAAAGGGACTAGGGGGGACATGATAGCAGTGTTCCAATATCTCAGGCATTGCCACAAAGAAGAGAGAGCGAAGCTGTTTTCCAAAGCACCTGAGGGTAGGACAAGAAGCAATGGGTGGAAACTAATCAATGAGAGAAGCAACTTAGAACTAAGGAGAAATTTCCCGACAGAACAATTAATCAGTGGAACAACTTGCCTCCAGAAGTTGTGAATACTCCAACACTGGAAGTTTTTAAGAAGAGATTAGATAACCACTTGTCTGAAGTAGTGCAGGGTTTCTTGCCTAGGCAAGGGGTTGGACTAGAAGACCTCCAAGGTCCCTTCCAACTCTGTTATTCTATTCATTTGGCATCTGAGTCCACAGAAGGAATGGGTGTATTGCAAACACTTCAGAAGGGACCCTCTGTACTTTCTTGGACTATACAGGTGAGGTGGAGAAATGTACTTTCAGACTTTTGAAACTTTTGTTCCTTTAGCATTACAAACAGATTAGAGCTAGTACTTCTGGGTGTGCTTCTTGTCTGGGCTACCTTGTAAGGCTGATGTGAGCATTAAAAAAAAAAGAGATTATATTTTCCCCACTGCAGAGATAGACTTGGGCTTTCTGTAACCCTCCTGAGAAAACGCTGCCCTTTTCACCCTTCCCATTCGGCTTTCCCCTCCCTCTGTCTTGTTTATACAAACATTCTGCCAATGCTAGATACTGGAGCATAGTATTGACCTATATAGTCAGCCAGTCTAATTAGTAACAGGATTATATTAGGGAGTTGTTTTATTTGGCTGAAATCTTTGTGTGCTACCCAGCCTGTCTCCATAGCTGCCACAGCTGCTTCTGTGCACTGCTTTGCCCCATTCCATGCCTTAATGCGTTGGTGGTGAAACTGAGTTCTTGCCAGTCTTTTCTTGAAGTTCTTTCAATGTTCATGAAACACAACTTCCTTAAAAAAAAGAAGAAGAACTTCTCCGCCATTATTACAGGTTATTTTCCTTGCACTGTCCCCAGCTGCTTCTCTTATATTTCCATTCCCTCTTTTCTGTTAAAATCGAGAAAAGTAAATACACTGGAGAGAAGGCACCTGAGATACAGTTTGATCAAAGGAACACATATGCAGAGAACTTGGGCTGCCTCCTAGAACCCCCCCCCCAAAACCTCTCATTTTAAGACATGGGTCGGTCTCATCCCAGAACATGCATCTGAATTCCTCTTTTATTATGGAACATCAGGTTCCTGGGGAATGCAGACTGGCATTGTCTTTTCAATACATCAAACGGTGAGGAGTGCAGGGAGGAGTCACTGTTGGGGATTCTCTCAATTTTTCAATACATTCTGTCAGTTTTCTCTTCCTGTGTCTACAGGCTGTGCAGGTTTGGATGGGAAGCAACCATCTCCAACTCAATCCTACCAAAACTGGTGGCTGTGGATGTTAGGGACATCTAAATCTGGGGATAGTCCATTTTTGCCCTTGGGTGGGATGGCACTTCTCCACTCAAGAGTGATGCAATCTGGAGGGTTTTCCTGGACTTACTCAATATGCAAGAGGTAACTGTGGCCAGGAAGGTCTTTGCACAGCTTCACCTAGTACTTGGAAAAGGACTATCTTCCATGATGTCAAGTTGGCCCATTTGATCAGTGCCACATGTTTTCCGGGAAAGACAGGATGGGTAATAGGCAGCCCATAGACTATAGTAACTATCCAGCTGTCTACTGTTGTTAGAATCTTAAGATCCTCAATATAAATCTAGAGATATTAATGGAGATGTATTTCTAGGATCTATGATGATCACTGGCAGGTCATATGGAAAGATTCTGAATCCTCATGTGCTGTGTGACTGCTGTGGCAAAACCCAAGTCAACATAATATAGTTGCAGTTCTTCAATAAAAGAACAGCAAAGACAGCAGTGAAATGCCTAGAGAAACAAATAAACAAACAACACCTATGTAGTAATTCCATCAGTTATTTCACATCCTTAGTAACTCAACTCTTAGCTTGTACTGTTATTTAATTATGATTATTTATTTCCTGCATTTGTAGCCCTCCTCTTTTATGACTACTCATTCCAGTTTACAAGGAGATCAATTGTATCCTCACCACAATAACCATGTGAGGTGAGTTGGTGAGGCAAAAATGAATAATCTGAAGCAGTGGTGAAATCCAATTTTTTTTACTACCTGTTCTGTGGGCGTGGCTTGGTGGGCATGGCAGGGGAAGGATACTGCAAAATCTCCATTCCCTCCAGACCGCAATAACCTGCTTTCCAGCTCAATTCTCCTGTGCAAAAGAAGACCCAGCCAGTTCAAGCTGATACTGTCTGATGATTGCCTTGGTTGTCGCTGTCCCTTTTAGGCTATTCCCTATAACTTCCACAATCAAGCAGTGTCTTCTATCAAGACTCTGCAAGTGTGCTTTCTCTGTTACAGTACCTGGTTCTGAAATGAGATTCCCCCTCCCAAGTTCCAGTGGTTGAGATCCCCTTGAGATATGGAAGGCCCCTAGTGACCTGACCCTTCTCCCAGGCATTGTGCTACGATGATTGGAATAGCATGGCATAGCATAGCATAGCATAGCATAGCATGGCATGGCATGGCATGGCATAATACGAATTAGTGTATTTCCTGGAGTGTATACTCTCAAAACAAAACATAATTTTTTGGTCTAGTTTTCCGCCTTTTGTGAACTTTGTCTGGATGTTGCTGTCCCAAGGCAAAGATTACACCTCCCAAGGATTCCAGGTGGTATTCTCAAAGGTGTCACTATAAACCACGCTGACCTGGCCAATGTAATTATTTGCTTTCCAATACCACAGATGTAATAATATACATTCCTATGTGCCAAAGTCTCTGCTGAGATCATGTGGTACAAAGGCACCCATTACCCTTGAAGCTGATCCGGAATAAAAAAAATTGCTTTGCCAAGATGCTTTACCAAGTGGTCAAAACCTGCGCTTAAATAAAGTAAAATCTTTATTACGATAATAGACTCTGTTCAGATGCATAAATAGCCAGTTTCTTTCAAAACTATTAGGATTAGTGACATACAAACAAAAGGAGAGGGGAGGCAGAGGCATTGGATGGCAACCATGACACACATAAGAAAGGGCCAGAATGCCCACCACCACCAAAGATGCCCCTGAATCGGGTAGATACTCCGTGACCATAGGATTCAAAATGGCTGCTGACTAGGGGATCAAAACCCCACCCATTTTCATGCATGTAAAAGGGGAGGGGCTTTAATTTCCCAGGCCTAACCACCTTTTTGAAGCCAGTGACTGTCACTGGGGATACCCCTGTTTTGACAGGAGGTGTCAATGTTGATCAATATGTTCACCCGACTTCATTCCGAGAGCTTTTTATTTGCTTATAAAACCGACTTTCTGTCATAACAATAATAGATTGTTATCTAACTTCTTCATAGGAGAACGCTATGCAAGTTTTACAAGCCGGGCTTTATAAGACTCCCTGTTATTCCAGAGCCTAGAAATAAATCAGTGCTTCTATTGAGTTTGAGTTTAACACATTTGTGGATTATTATGCCAAAGCTTATATTTCTGTGTAGCAAAAGCTAGATGCAACCTGTTGGCAAGAAAAATGGTTTCCTAACAAGAATTATGCTTTAAACTGAAACCTATCCTTTCACTCTGAAGGCAGCTTCTCAATTAGAAGCAAGGAATGATATAACTGCTGTAGCAAAATATGCCACATGTTTTCCGGGAAAGACAGGACGGGTAATAGGCAGCCCATAGGCTATAGTAACTATCCAGCTGTCTACTGTTGTTAGAATCTTAAGATCCTCAATATAAATCTAGCGATATCAATGGAGATGTATTTCTAGCATCTATGATGATCACTGGCAGGTCATATGGAAAGATTCTGAATCCTCATGTGCTGTGTGACTGCTGTGGCAAAATCCAAGTCAACATAATATAGTTGCAGTTCTTTAATAAAAGAACAGCAAAGACAGCAATTAAATACCTAGAGAAACAAACAAACAAACAACACCTATGTAGCAATTCCATCAGTTATTTCACATCCTTAGTAACTCAACTCTTAGCTTGTACTGTTATTTAATTATGATTATTTATTTACTGTATTTGTAGACCTCCTCTTTTGTGACTACTCATTCCAGTTTACAAGGAGATCAATTGTATCCTCACCATAATAACCATGTGAGGTGAGTTGATGAGGCAAAAATGAATAATCTGAAGCAGTGGTGAAATCCTTTTTTTTTTTTTAAACTACCGGTTCTGTGGGCGTGGCTGGGTGGGCGTGGCAGGGGAAGGATACTGCAAAATCCCCATTCCCTTTCCACTCCTGGGGGAAGGATATTGCAAAATTTCGATTCCCACCTCACTCTGGGGCCAGCCAGAGGTGGTATTTGCCAGTTCTCCAAACTGCTCAAAATTTCCACTACCGGTTCTCCAGAACCTGTCAGAACCTGCTGGATTTCGCCCCTGATTTGAAGCCACCAAGTGAATTTCTTGGTCAAGCAATGAAGGGAATCTGGAACTTTTTACTTCAGACCTTATTATTCAATCATGAGCTGGCTTATTTGGGTTTCTCTTCATTCCTTTCCCGTCTTCATTAATCATTCAGAGAAGATACCAACAAATGCATAACAATGTCTGAGTTGTAGTGCTGTCCAGTTAAACAGAAATATTGCTTTTGATACAACAGGTAAGTTATGGAGACCAGAATGTTCTCCCAAGTACTGATTGTCATGGTACTCTGTTTGGAAAAGTATTAATGATTCTGTCTAGAAAAATTCACATAATTGTTAAAGTCTGCCAGATATATACTGTATATATAGGAATGAATCATTTAGAATCCATTTCAGCCTGTCTTTCCACAGGATTTGGGACAAAAGAGGTTTGGTAAATCTAATTACACTTTCTACCAGTAGTACACAGATTGTGGGGGTTGCATCCAATGAATTCAGTATTTTATGACAGATTGTGTTCTAACAGTGGAATAGATTCTCTTAACCTGTCATTGCTCCCAATTATAGCCAAACTAGGTTACTGCAATGCATTTTATATTGGTTTACCTTTGAAAAAAGGTGAAAAGAGGAGCCAACAAAATGCTGACGTTGGCCAGTAAATTTAAATGTATGTGCTAGTAACACAAGTTTCCTTTAAAAAAAAAAAGTTTTGTCATTACCTATAACAGGGGTTCCCAACTCCTGGGCTGTGGCCCACTACTGGGCCATGAACTGTTCAGAATCGGGCCATGGAAGGAGCAGGTGAGCACACAAGCACAGGAACACATTCCTACTTGTGTGAGCAGTGGGCAAGCACATGCATGCTTGCTGGATGCTTGAGCAGAACCATCCCATCTCTTCCCCTCCCCACCATTCCAGAAAGCTGGAAAGGTTAGGGAACTTTGGCTTATAATACTCTAAGTCCTCCCTTTTTCTTCCATCTCTCTGTATTTCCAGTCAGTTAGTCTGCCTGCCTGTCTGTACGTCTGTCCATCCATCCATCCATCCATCCATCCATCCATCCATCCATCCATCCATCCATCCATCCATCCATCCATCTATCTA
>JANHFT010002057.1:142999-160215 GCA_032467955.1 Pseudoxenodon macrops
AAAAGCATGCCCACCCAGTCACCTGACCTCCAAGCCATGCCCACAAAATAAGCCACACCCACAGAACCGGTAGGGACGATTTTTAGATTTCACCCCTGACATGACCCACAGATTACCCACCAATGATAGACTCATTACGAAGCTCAGCAGGCCTGTTCAATTTTTGGGAACCTTATTCTATAATATTACGCCCAATTATTTGCAAAATGTAAGGGATCTATTCTCCTATTGTCCTGAGCCTAGTAAATCTAAAGACCATTTCTCATTTTGCATTTTAGTTTGGTTATGACAACACCAAATCACTTAGACTAGTTTCCTTACTCCCTATACTTTATGAATAACATAAAAGGAATTAAATCTTGTCTTTATAGCACCGACTCAAATATCTCTTTCATCTGGGTCCATTCTCAAGACAGAGATGTTCCTGTTTTTCCATCCATCATAAAGTAAAAAATTCTGTTAAGCCCACAGGACCAATTGCTGTTCCTTTTAAGCCACAGGCTGCTTACTTATCCACCCACTTCCTGATACTCATCAGACAAATTTCAACTAAATATCCTGTTGTGTGGGATTAACAGCAAGCCCTTTCCAGAACAAACAGTTTTTGGAATGGAGTGCAGAAATTTAAATAAAACAATCCAGTGGCAACCAGATTATAGCTCAACCATCCTGACTTTAAGGAAGGCACTATATTTATCTAGACTCAAGGAGAAATTAGGGGTGCTTGGCACTTCTTGCCTTCCATTGAAGAACATAGCTCTGGAAACGTCCACGTTTTTGTAAAAGTTTTTATTTTATACTCTTTTTTTTTCAATGGCACTGTGTGTTCTGACCTAGGCTTCTTGATTACACCAAGGCAAACAAATGGTGTTTTAAAAACCTCTTTTTTATTTACGGCGGCTGGAAATTGGATTCATTTTCAGTATGGGTAGAGTTATCTCAATTAGTCCTATGGAATTCTGCCAAAGTCCTTCAAGATAAGTTAGTGGGGCAATGTTAAACAAAGTTCAAAACTAAGCAAGAAAATTCAAAACCAAACCAGAAGTCAGAGTCACACGTGGAGCTGTGAGATGATTTCAAATGAGTTCCAAATGAGTTGCTTGTTGCAACTCATACATCCGGTAGGTCTTCTTTTAAGTCTTCTGGGAGGATCCAACTCCTCCCAGCCTTACTCCCGAGTAGCCCTTTTCCTTCACAACTGCTCTTGTCTTTTAGCAGCTCTTTGTATCTGCACATTAGGGACTGGCACCCCCTGTCCCTCTGCATTACTGCTGTCAGACCCCATAGGTTATGCCACACAACTCTGGGGCCCTGGCCCCATCTCTGCCTCTGATGCAGAGACCTCGTCCAAGCCTTCCCTAGACTCCAGAGCTGACCCATAGTCCTCTCCACTGTCCGACTCATCTACCAGCTCCGTAGGTTGCCGGTGAACCACAACAGTTAGCTTGTTTGACAGTCTTTGATTGGCGTATTGTTTGCTTCTTGATTATTAGTCTAACATTACTCTTGGTGTTAATATATGCTCATCTGCGTGTTGAGTACTGGTGAGGTGTTCTGGGTTTTTTTTTGTTTCTATGTTAGCTTTTTGATTGTCTCTTTTGGATGTTTTTTTGTCTGTGTGCCTGTGGATGGCAAATTTGTCTGATTGTCAGACTTCCAGGAATTATTTTGTATTTTTGAATTTGGCTTGCTCAAGGATACTCAGTTTCCCATTGAAACTGTGGTTAAGTCTGTTCATGTGTTGTGAAATTAAGGATTTTCATTATCTCTTCTGACTGCTGATTGGTGTTCATGGATGCAATCTGCTAGTCTTCTGCTAGTTTGTCCTACATAGTGGCTGTTGCAATCTTTACACTGTATGTTGTAAATGACTCCTGTTTTTTCTTTGAGGCTACCAGATGATCTGTTTCCTTTTGCTGATGTTCAAGGTTGCTGCAGTGTGTTTGTGCTTGTCTAAATAGGGTTCTTACATTGCTTCTCTTGGATGTTTTGGAGGGCTTTTGTTGGTTTGTGTGCTACAGTGATGCCATGTGGTTGCAATAGTGTGTTGGTAGTTTCTGAGATATTTTTGATGTATGGCAGTTACACAGAAAAGAAGAGAAACAGATAATCTATATAACATCTTCCAACAAATGACTATCCATACAACTTCATCAAAAAATGCCTGATCACTCAACCCAATATAGCACAATCAACACAAGCTGTGAAAAGGATAACACTACCAGATGATCTGTTTCCTTTTGCTGATGTTTAAGGTTGCTGCAGTGTGTTTGTGCTTGTCTAAATAGTGTTCTTACATTGCTTCTCTTGCTATGTAACTGCCATGAAAACTGTTATCCTTTGTCCTCAGTGGCAGCTTATTGTTTGAAGAAAGTCTATAAAAATATGGAAGTTGTAGTTTTCTGCAGCTATTGCTGTCAAGTAGCTGATATACTTACAGCATACTGAATGTATACAGTACATATAGATTCCTACAGTCATCACTTCTTCTAATACCAGAGTCAGGTGTTTGTACCATCAGATAGACAGAAGCAAAATGTTTCCATTACATATTTTAGAAACTCAAATATGCAAGTGTATGAACTTTTGTAAGTTTAAATACATTTAACAATACCTCCAAAATGGGCAGATGAGGTCCTGTGAATATTGAGACTTCAGAATCATTTATCTCATGTTCAGGAAGGCTCACATTAACTAACCTCTTTGTCAAGATATGCTGATTTTCACAGCAAGACTAAAATACTGAATTTTGCTATTTTTCCTAAAGGCAGTTTCCATTTCCACATTATAATGAACTGGTAGTTTGAAATTCAGGTATATATAGGACTACTTGAGATGAAATGTTACATTATTAATTAAAAGGGCAGAGAAAGGAGTGGGGAGATGTGTGTTCAAAACCATCTCTTGTTCTCTATGAGGCTATCTCAGGAGGATGGAAAGGAAAAGATATGGAATCTGTTGCAGCCATTCACAACCTGATGCTCTCCAAATATACTGGAATGGCAACTGGTAGGAAATTCTGGAAATTATAGTTCTGACGTATTTGAAGGCTTTAAATAGAAGTCTAGTTCAACAGCAAACTATTGATTAGCTGTTATAAAGACAGATTGATGGCAGAAGGTGAGCAGCAGGTGGTACATTTAGTTCACTAGTGAAAAATGAGTCAGCCTGTTGTCAAACACTGCAAATGCTAAGTAAACCAAGTGTAATAGGTGATATCAGCACAGCAGGAAACATAATGAATGGCAGAGATGAGGAAAGGCAAAATAGCGAAGGGAGAGGAATCTGGGAAGGATCATGTCATAGGATTGAAGGCAAGAATGAATAGATCTCAAGGAGAATAGGAGAAGGTAAAATGTGTGACGTTTTCCATATCTATGGAGATATTTAACTCTCAGAGATCAATATTACCACTCATTTGCAGAATAGAATAGGAATAGAGTGTTGGAAGGGACCTTGGAGGTCTTCTAATCCAACCCCCTGCTCAGGCAAGAAACCCTATACCATTTCATACAAATGGTTGCTTATCTCTTCTTAAAAACGTCCAGTGTTGGAGCATTCACAACTTCTAGAGGCAAGTTATTCCACTGATTAATTGTTGTGTCAGGAAATTTCTCCTTAGTTCTTTGTTGCTTCTCTCCTTGATTGGTTTCCATCTATTGCTTCTTGTCCTGCCTTCAGGTGCCTTGGAGAATAGCTTGACTCCCTCTTCTTTATGGTAACTCCTGAAATATTGGAACACTGCTATTATATCACCCCTAGTCCTTCTTTTCATTAAGCTATACATACCCAATTCCAGCAACAGTTCTTCATGTTTTAGCCTCCAGTCCCCTAAATATCTTTGTTGCTCTTTGCATTCTTTCTAGAATCTCAACATCTTTTTTACATGGCTGTAAAAAACATCTTTTTTAGATGGCTGCAATTGCCAAAAACATATGCTGCCTCATATTTAAGTGATTGTCCACTAGGACTCCAAGATGCCTCTCACAGTTACTATTAAGCCAGGTACTAATTATGCTACACCTATGCTAATGTGCATTTGGTTTTTCTTTACTTTTTAAGTAGGGTTCAAAATTTAGCAAATTATTTTTCCATATTAATCTTGTGTAGCAGCAAGATAAGTTAAAGGTTGAAGAGCTCAAACCTCTTTCTTCCATTTGCTTCAGATCTCTGCTCACTGGCCCTTTCAGGGTCATGAATGAAAACAATTGATACCATTTCCTCAGTTAAGAAGGGATACTTCTGGGATGGCACCCATATCTACATGATAAGATTATGTTTGGGAGACACAGGAATAAGTATTCCTTGCCTGGGATCAGCTGACATTCTTACAAATCTTAGCTGTCATTGCAACAAGTTGCTTTTCATCTTCCTCATTTTTTATGACAAAACTTAATATTGAAAATATATTCAAAATTGAAATCATGTTTAGAATTATTGTAAAAGACAAGACACGACTGTTTTGTGGTCAAGTAAATAGTTTTGACAAGTGTTGCCATTTCTTGCCTTCTGCCAACCTTTCTCTTCTAGCAAATTCTTCCTTTCTAAAGCGGCATGAAACCAAGAGGAAAAATTGAGAGAAGAAAAAAAGAAACTGTTTGAATGGAGAAAGATGCATTTTTCCATCTGGGTTGTCTACATTTCCCAAGGTCATTAGCTAGAACAGCTGGTGGAGTACTGCTTTTGTTGGCCTAATTAAATGTTTTACATAAAATTCATACACCATCTGTTTAGTTTATCATTATAGCATCCAAGGAAAAAAAAGCAAAACTATGAAAGTATTCAGCTCTAATATTTATTTCAGAATTAATGTCAGTTGCCTCTTTCTGTTGGTAGCTTCTCTGCAGAAAGTCCTAGTCATATCACCTCAATTCATATATGCATCATCAGCTCTCAAAATCATAGTGCCAACTGCACAGTGGAAATGAGGCATCTATTTCCCCACTGATCACTATTAGTCCACATGACAAGTGCTACTGGCACAAAAAGAAGAGGTTGTGTTGTGCCAAAACAGTAATACTAACTCCAAATTCTTGCCATCTACTAAATAGCCTGAGTTTTTATAGGCACTGTCTAGCAGGTGGAATTCAGTAGCAGGTGAGATTCAGCAGAGGAGGTGATCAAAGCACTGACTTTATAGTGGTGACATGCATTACCATCTGCATTGTGTTTAGTAATTATGGCTACCTCAGGAAGAGCCAGCACAGCAACAAAGTGGCTTCTCTGTTGAGGAATTCTTAAAAGCCTACGGAAAATAGTTAACTGGGTTTTCGGCAGATGCTAGTTGATACCATTTCTAGTTCTGCATAATAAATAAATGTTGATGAATTGGTTAAAAGCAGCATATGAATATATGAATAATATATATTCATTTCATAGCAACTCTCAAAGTAAACAACTGATATTAATAGATTGGTTTTTTGTTTTATGATGAGACTAGCATTTGTAGTCATAGTCTTAAGTCTCAATAATTTTTTTTATATTGAGAGCTTCTAAAAATCTGTCATGCGACAATCTCTTTAATGACCAGTAATTTAAATATTTGGCAAAACTTACTGAAGAGGCCATGATGAATATTCAGTTTTTTTATGGTTGCTATATTAAATCATTAAATCATGGCAAATGGTTTAAGCATCTCTTAAGTTTCAGTTAATATACTGTGGCTTAAGGATATTTTGAATATTTTTTTTTAGTAAAAATAAGTTAGCCAGACAAAACAAAAAACAAAGATAAAATGCATAACCAATTGATCTCACAGAGTTCTACATTCCTTTATTTTAGAGTACAAATAGCACTATACAGAAACTTTACAGAACGATAACAATAAAACTAAATAAAACAAATAGCCACAGATTTGAACATTCAGGAAAATACTGAACTGTAATCCAGATGGGAAGTTATCAGAGCATGGATTATTGTGGCTAAGCTATCACTGCCCAGGGATAATAACAATTGTTAGGCCAGGCAGGCACAGCTGGCTGACTATACTGTGAGCCTGGGAAGCTTCCAGAGCCTTAAGTGACAACGTAGAATCCAATGCAAAGCCAATTGCACTGAAGTCAAGTAAATCAATATTTGATTGTTATGAATGGCAGGAGCAGATATTTTGCTATATTTGGCTTCATTCAAGCCTGCAATAACTCATCTGAATCAAACTATGACTCATGATGTCATGTCCTGAATGTCACCATCTAGAAAGAAGAGGTTTCCAGCCATACCTGAAAGAAGCCTGACAATGTCCTCCTTTCCTTTGGCTTTCCAACCTGGTTTGAGGTTGGACCACAGATGTCCAGATACTTCACCAAGGCCATACATGCAGATTAGCCCTCTCATTCAGTCAAACAATGGATAAAGATTCTCAGAGCAATATGATATTTAAAGCAACAGTTTTGAGAGCTGGAGGAAAGATGAAAACACAATAGCTATCAAGGTACTTACTAAGAGAAGTTACTCTTCCTCATGAGGCTGGTGATAATGCTACAGAATATTAGTAAAATTATCCCAAACAGCTGGAATGAGTAAATTCTTTACAATGTTCTCCCCAGTTATAGGCAACAAAAGGAGTGAAGATGGAAAGACACCTGATCACAGTCTCCATGCTTCTCTGGTACAGCAGCAGAATATAACATAGCCCTCTTTTCGAGTTGCAGATGAGTTGTAGGCAAATTCAATACAAAACTGATTGTCTAGGCAGCAATTCAGGAATACTCATTGCTGAAGCATTCCTGATAAGCCATGCCCCAGCCATGCAGCCATGAGAAGGACCTCTGCTTTCTCTGAGCATCAATTTATACTACTGAGATATACTTACATGTCTATAAGTGGCTTCCATTCAAAGAAAACAACACAAAGTTTTTTTTTGAAAACTTAAAATATAAAATGTCTAATTTTTTGTAAAGTATTTATCATGTCCCTAAAACGGACTTTGATATCTGGGTCATGGTAGTAGTATATTATCAATATGCAAAAATGTTTTGGGCTAGATTGGAAATTTCAGAAAATTACAGACCAATTAACAGCATATTTTAGGTAAATTGAGGAAAAACATTAAAGAAAATATTCTGTGTATGTGTGTGTGATCACTTATTGACATGTTTTTGACGATGTTTATTGACACATACATACATACATGCATATACATACATATGTACCGTATATATATATATATATAAACTTTTATAAAGTAAGAACTATCTCACAAACATTTTATAATGTTTCAGCATGTCAAAACTTAGACTTAATGTAGATGTTCAAAAAGCTTTTGATTAAGACACTCATCAAAGATTCCAGAGCAACTTACCAGTAATTAGATAAGTTGTCCTCTTGGCAGAAGAACATAGGAAGTGGAGAATATGAATTAATACGTAGGTATCTAAATGAAGGAGTGTAAACAATAGACCCTCTGAGAACAAATCGGTTTTTAATTTAAGACAGAAAGTAAATAATGGGAGACATGATACAGGGGAATAAAATTAAGTGTGTTTGAAAGTTAAAGTTTACTTTCTAACAGGGGTGGGTTCTAACTTACCTCACTGCTGGTTCGCTTCCTCCTGTGCGCCCCATACGCCCCATGTGAGCGTGCATCCGCAGTAGAAAAAAGCCCCCAAAAATTCCCCCCAAAAAAAACAAGGCCAAAAACGAGATGGCAAGGCATGCGCAGTGCCAGAAACCCTGCTTCTGCGCATGCGCAGAAGAAAAAAAATTCTGAAAAAAATTCAACCCCCCCCAAAAACAATTCAAAAAAAAGATGGCGACGTCCACGGCTCTGTGACATCACCAGCGGCATACTACCTACTCAGTAGAAACTGTCCGAACCGGTAGGAACCCACCTCTGCCTTTTGAGATCGGCAAAATAAGGACCCAGTTTGGTGGGGACAATGTACTGACAGCTTAGAGAAGGCTGTAAAGCACTGTGAAGCGGTGTATAACTGCTACTGCTATTAATGTGGAAGTAATTCCCCCTTTCCATGGTTACTAACATTAAAACTGAGATTATGCAGTATTGAGTGATATAGAAGTCCTTAGGCAAAGCATACGTAAATGAAATTTGACTATGTAATATCAATTTTACTTCGAAAAGATATAGTGAGGCCAGGATTTGCTTTAAAGACACTTTTTTGCAGCACATTGCTATGAGGTGCCTGGATTTTCCTTGGCAAGGTGGAAAACATTTGATTTATTAAGAATTACAAATATGTTTATGCTGTAATAATTATTCAATTTATTTTGCCAATTCGCCAACCTCTGTAGGGAGAGAGAGGTAGTGTCAGCTGTTCTTTGTTTTGGTAGCAGCCACATCAGAATAAAACTGTTTGCTTTTGACCATGAGAGAGCTAACACTTCAGTGAGCACATGTTTTGAGAACTACATGTTGCCTGTAATGCAGAATTCCTCTGAGTACTATTTATGAGGAAAGGGAAGAGTTAACTTGGATTCATTTCCTGACTTTGGATTTCTAATAGTCTTCTAGATGGACACTATTTGAACAGAATGTTGATCTACATAGGTTCTATAACATTGAGTTGGTTAGTTTACAAAGATAGAAACAATAACATAAAAATAAAGTTTCAGAAAGCATGTTTTAAGCATGCTTCCAAATTAGTTGGGAGCTGAGAATTCACCCACACTATACTATCTGAAATTGCTGTTAGCTGCCAGTGTCAGCTCCACACCATCTGCAGATGCTTTAATCATATTAGTAGCTACATCTGTTCTTGGGAAGGGGACACATCTTCCCTTTGAGAGCAGTTACCTGGCTGTAAAAGGTTTATTTTTTTTATTGTTACGCAGCATAGCATGTCACAATTACTAGAGACTGCTGGACCATGGTAAAAAAATAATTCAAATGCCTAATTTGAATCTCATTTTTGGATTTTAGAAATCATTGATTAAGCTGTAAGGCATGATGCAATTGAAGTTGATGTGCCCAAAATTAATACGTTTGATTTCACTCCCAGTTAACTTGATTTGCAGTGTTTTTTTCACTTTCCTCCTTTTCCCCCCTATCCTAACATCTTTTTCCTACAATTCAATTTATACTATAACACAAGCATCAGAGGAATTCTTATCCTAGTTTGTGAAGAACCACAATGATGTAGCTGAATTTTTTTAAAGTCGTGCTTGCTGATTAACAAAACACCTGCCCATTTATTTAGGAATATTAGTGTTCTTAGTTATACTGAGCTGCTGAGGCATATTTTGTTTCTTTTAAGATCAAAACAAAAAATATATATGAAAAAAGGTGAGCAGTCAGATTCTTGCAAGAAACATTGTGGGATTTATGACTACTTTTGATTCGGGTAACTATCCAACTCCCAAATTGTCTCTTGTCTTTTTTTATCTCTCAGGCACCAGAGGAAGAGCGGACATACCTTCTATTTTAAAATCAAATATTTTATTTCACTATTCTTTATCTTGGTATTAGAGCTCCCAAATGTACTTTGTTTTCACCCGTAGTACCTTAGTAAAATATATCATGATCAGAGAAACCATTTAAAAATTACTACTAAAAGATACTTTATATTTTAACATAATAGAGTGCATAAAAAGCAAATTCAAGTAATTATTTCTAATTTTTTAAATAAAAGATGCATATTAATTTGAGTGAGAGAAAAAGAGTTGGTGGAAAACATGTCAGTGACTTCTTACTAGATGAATTATTAGCTCACTGTAAGAGTTTTCTACCAGTTCTTCTCTCAGACCCATTTTCTTTATCCTAATCTATTTTCCAAAGTGATTTGAATTTCTCCTATGCCCCACAAATCTGTTCTGGAGAATTGTGAACTTTTTGGAACAGATTTGGATGTTAGGAAAGGTGACACATAGAAGAAAGGAAGAGAATGTGTGAATGAGATATCTTCATGGCAGTAAATGTAATGCACTATTTTTATTTAGATTTTTTCCATACAATATATGTTTGTAAATTTAATAAATAGATATTAAAAGAAAGTGGGCACGCTTGAGGTTCTGTTCTCGAATCAGGGCTCTTCAATAACTCTGCAGATTATATTGCATATATTTAAAAATCTACTTCAGTCTTTCACTGCTGTGAAACAACAAACCTTGGAAATTATAAAATGTGCCCCAAAGGCCTCCAATGCTATAATTAGATTTGCTAGTTGTAATAGTAATAACTTTGCCCCTGCAATACTTAAATTACTTAGAACCAAGGTGTTATGTCTGCTGTATGACACACAATTTCTCATAAAGATAAAATGCCCTTAGAAGCAATCCAGTAAAATGTATAAGAACTACGTTTCAAGTTCCTTGATTTGTGCCAAATGTTCTTATTCTACAGGAACTGAGTTGTGTCTCTGTGGATACCCTCTTGAGAATTTGTTGTTTGGCATGCTGGCTGAAAGAACTGTTCTGGGATGAGTTTTGATCCCAGTGTATCTTTGCTGTAAATTTATTTTCTCTTGGAAAAAAATACAGCCTTTTGATTTACCTTATTTTTGATCTCTCAGTCCAATCTATATTTTTGACCAGAGAAAGCTATGTTAGAGACCAACAGAGTCTGGACCTGCAGAACAAAAGATCATTTTTTAAAAACTGTTATGGGCTCTCTGTCGTAGATCTTTCACTATTCCTAGTTATTTTTTCCAGTAATCTCCGTCTTGCATAGAAAGGGCATTTATGCTAGTGAGGTTTAAAGCCTCATCTTTTTTTTGGGGTCAAGTTTTTTATTTTATATTGCTCATACATATCAATGCGTGAATAGTGTGATATCTAGGTATCATACATTTTAGTACACATAAACATATTATTACTCATAGATATTATATTTCATATTGTTTTAAACATATCTAATACGGGACTAGCGCCATTTAATTTCTAAACCTCCCTCTTATTATTACATATATCTTGTTATGTTAAAATATGTATATTGTTGTTCCCCTCTTATTTCTATTTCTATTCTAACTTTTATCCATGTCACCGTAGTATTCAAAGACGTTTCTTTTCTGTCTTCCATCTTTCACTTGCTTTATTATTCATATTTCCCTTATTTAACTCTTCACATCTGTATATATTAAAGTTTCATCCTTCATTCTTTCATTTTTTCAGTGTTTCAATATACAATTCTAATATCAATCACAATATCATTTAAACATATAGGGCAGATCTATTCATATTCCTTCCTTTCATCCAATCCATGTAATTCTACTATTAATACACATGCTTATATTAAAATATATTCTTTCATTATTTAATTACTCATTTAATTTTATTAATATTTTTATTATTAATATTATTATTTCACTGCTAATCATTATATTATTTCAGCATGTCAATAATACCATCATTCATTCTCTAATTTTCCAATTAATGCTTAATGCTTATTCATAATTCCCATATGTCATTCTTCATATCTATTTGTATTGAAATATTATCCTAATGCCTATCATAGTACATACAAAATGATTATCCCGTCTATATAATTCTAATGTTAACATACATGTTTTTGTTTGAATATGTTCTTAAAAAATATTTTCTCCCCGCCCCTCTCTCTTTTTCTATCCATCGTCTCTTGATCTAATCAGTACTTTAAGTCTTATCCTTTTTTTAAACTCATCCTGAAATGTGTTGGAAAAGAGACACAATACCATGGCATATTCAGAATGTCACTATTAGATGAAGGTGTTAAGACAATTTCACACATTTTACATGGCATGATAACCAGTGTGGCATGAAAAAAATGTAATGTTTAACATCTTCTCTAACACAAGTTCATCAAAATCACAGAGAAGGATAGAAGTCAATTACATACTCCAAAACAGGGATCTCCAACCATGGCAACTTTAAGCCTGGCAGACTTTAATTCTCAGAATTCCCCAGTCAGCTTTGCTTTGCTGGCTGGGGAATTCTGGGAGTTGAAGTCTGCCAAGTCTTAAAGTTACCAAGGTTGGAGACACCTGCTCCAGAATGTCCACTGGATGGTTGCAAAATTTCTTTCCTCAAGGAAAGAGGAATAAAGAAGCATTTGTTGTGGTAGAGTTCCCCCCAAAAGGGGAAGGGGGAAGCTCATCTATACATATTGACCCTGTACCTGCTGAGCATCAGTTTGATTCACTGTTTCCTTCAGTGATAGGAATGCCTATAGGAGCAGGTATCAGCATAGTTCAATATTTGAAATTGTTGAATAGATTGCTACTTGCCATTCAAAGCAGTAAAATCAATCCAAATATAAATTTGAACAGTTACTTCAAAAAACTGGAACCCCATGCTTTCTTGTTTACTAGTACAGTGTATACAATCACATTTGGCCAATAAATAATTCTACTCTACTCTACTCTATACAAAAAATGAGAAATGAATTGACATAGGATACAATGAGAAGAAATTGGAGTCAGTTTCAAATTAACATATGCTCTCTGGGCACCTTTCAGAGATGTCTCTAAAAAGCCCATGAATGTTCCAGGTTTCCAAATCAGTTCTGTGACCATTAGCTTGAGATGCTACATATTTATGAAACCACACAATATTCTAAATGAGAAATTCCTTTTATATTGAAATCTGCAATGATTATGCATTGTAAGAAGGCAGAGACAATTAAAAATATATGAGGGAGACGTAGCCATCTCCTCACCATCACTATTATTTTAAAGCTTCATGTTAACAGTTTCTATTTGCTCATTTGTTAATTTTTTTAAAAGCAGAGGCTATTATCAATTTGATGGCAGAGATAGCATAAAAGCCAGATCTCATAATAAAAAGGAAATCCATGACACCAGAGAGAATGATGCTAATAAAATTTTCATGGCAAAAAAAAAAAGGTTTGATTTGACATATGTAGAAGCAGACACACCCATAGTCAGACTTTGTTTTACGATATTTAAATTTCTGCATACAAAATGGTACATGGTTGCCTGTAACATCTGGTTAAATATGCTGAGTGACTCCTATAGATGTTCCCTTATTTCTTTTATAAAGAAGAGGAAAACAACAAATGTGCTGTTCTTACTCTGTAGATGCTTCTTCCAGGTGTAAATCTATCCCATTTGCTGCTACAGGGCAAGCATCATAACTGACAGGTCTTGTAGTTTTACTATAATTGTGAGCCTTGCTTTCAATCACTGTGTCTTTGAAACAGCAGGAAGTGTTGATGTATGTTCAGTTTTAAAACAGCAAAGGGCATCACTATGCCAGCACCTAATAAACCATGAAAAGACATATACTGCTGTGGTTGCATTTTCCCCCCTTTCATTTTGCTTGACATCATGCATTTAATAGTACTACAATTTAAGTTTTCAGCAGAAATCTCTACATCAGGTAGTTGTGGGGTTGGGAGAAAAAACTAAAATGGAGTAAGATTGTAATTCTGTTACACATTTTAATTTTTAAGGAATAATTGATGAAATTCAGAATTAATAATACTGACATAATTTCATTATGTTTGATTTAAGTTATGTTGTTTGTAACGGTGCTCCCTGAAGTGAGTTTTTTTATTTCTTTCAGTGTTTTGTAATTGATTATTGATAATGATTAGTGTATGAATTTACTTTCGTTAGCCATTTTAAGGTTGTGCATATGTGATGTGTACCATTTTGACTAGAGCTACAAAAATATATTGAAGAGAAGGGAAAGGTACAAGAAGAAAGCAGCTAAAAATTATGAGGGGACCATAAGAGAAACCTCTACTATCTAGAAGTTTTAACCATGGAATAAAAATGGATTAGAAGACACATGATAGGGTTTTATAACTGTGCATAATAGGCAAAATATCAATAAAAAATTTGTCATTGTCTCATGTTAGGGTTTTATAACTGTGCTGAATATGCAAAATATCAATGAAAATTTTCTCATTGTCTCATGTTAGGACTGAAGAGTTACTCATAAAAAGTAATTCGGTAGGATTTAGGATCAATCAAAATAAAAATAAGTTACGTATGCAATTTATTATTGGTCTGCAATTTAAATTGGATAAGTGAGAGCTGAAAAAAAGTGACTAACAGTGGACTTGGAATAATTATTTCCTTTAGAACTACAGGCAGCATATGCTAAACACCAGTTGTTGGGGACTCAACATAGCAGAGGGCTGTCTCCCTTCTGTCCATATTTGGAGCTTCCAAAATTCATCTAATTTGTTACCGTGAGATCCAGAATACTGAACTAAATGGGCCTGCAGCCTGGCTCTTTGTCCCAATGAAGCTTCAGAATAAGATCTCAGTACATTGATTTAATGTTCTGTTATTTGTTTAACTGTGAAACATATTAATTAATACATAGAATGCATGGAGCCTTAAAACATAAACAGCATACCCAAAGAACCTTTGTAACCATAAAATAGATTTTTGAACTTCAGTTTAAAATAAACTGATGTAGGGCTTCACAAATTTTTTTTTTTAGTATTGATGTTTAAGTGTTATATTTATTTTATTATGGGAAGAAAAAAACAGTATTGTAAGAGTTAGATGTTAAGATAGTAATTGACATAATATATGCTTCAAGACTGATTTAGGAGATCTGAAAATAAGGATTACAAATATAATTTTAAGGACAATTTAAACTTTTGGTACAAGATTGTAAAATGTATCAACTCACTGGAAAGTTTTTTCAAGTGGACCATTTCCTTGCTTTACACTGTTAGCGTCTTAGATTCAGAATAGTTCCTACCATTCCTGGAAAACTTCTGAGCAACCAAGCATTTTTCCTGAAAAATCTGGGAGCCTAGAATAAAAAAAAAGAGCTCATATTGTTTTGCAAGCAATTTTTGATATTCCCAGGGTTGCTCCTATCAGGTAGCTCCCAATCCACAGTGAAACCCCACTTTGACTATCTTATTAGTAAAAAAATATTGAGGTTAAAAAGTATAAATAAAATTAAAATGTGTTGAATTTTTGTTCTGAGATGAAGTGGTTGCATTAGAAGCAGCTTTCCACTATGGTTCACTGTATCTCTCCTGCTAGTTTTCCACCATATGCATCCAGTGTTGATGATTGCCTACTCTTGGCAGAAATTATAAGGGGGGTTTGCCAACCTTGAGCTGAAAGCAAAAGTAATATTTTCTTCTTTTCTCTAGCTTTGTTCTAAATTTGCTAAGTTCAGCATCTGACCCAACCTACTTTAAATAACAGGTCTGAACCTGAACACCTAGAAAAAAGTAATAATAAGGAACTGCAGCAGACAAAAGAATCTTCCAGATTCCAAATGACTTAAATTTCAGGTTATGTAGAGGATGGTAAACAGAAAGGAAGATAAGCTCTTAGTACATATAAACAGGCTGACTCAGCCCATTATGAGATCTTAATTAGGTGTGAAGCTCAGCAGAAGAGCGCCTGTAGAAACCTTTGTAGATGAAAACCGTACAGTAGGCTTCAAGTTTGAGAGTGAAAGGATCAATCCATATGGGTGAAGGGGAAGTTCACTCAGTATTGAAATGAGCTTCAGCAGAGTGCAATGGTTTCTTCCTTTTTTTAATTAGCCAGATTCCTGCAGTACATAAGTTGTAAAAGGGAGACACTTGGTTAGTTTTTGTTGCCAGAAGCAATTTAGAATTGCTCCAGGCAAAATCAACATCTTTCTGTATTGCAAGATCCCTTAGAAAGTGAAGAATTGTTAGTAAAGAATTATTTATCAGGGTTCTTGTAGCTTTGCATTTAATCATCCAAAATTATTTTCTGCAATGGTCTTCTATAAATTACATGTTCCATGAATTAGTTAATAACCAAGTACAGTAGTGCTCTCAGGTCTTTCCTAATGAAAGCAGTAGCCCTTTGTATTTGCAGAAAACAGCCATTTATGCAGTTCTTATTTTGATACAAATCAAAAATTTGAAAAGTATCTGAATTAGCAAATTAATAGAATTGAGAAATTATATCAACTAATCATTTGGTTTACCTTGAATGTATTTTTTTTACTGTTGCTTGTAAGTTTCCCAGAAACATTAAGGCAGTGGATAGCATATATATTGACCTAATGAGTGGATGAATAAAAAAAGCATTGTATTATATTGATAAATTTAGCATTTTTTAATGTTTGAATGCTCATGTATGCTCATTGACGAATGTATCTTGTTTTTTTTATGCACACTGAGAGCATAGGCACCAAAGACAAATTCCTTGCATTTCCAATCACACTTAGCCAATACAGAATTCTATTCTATTCTATACGTTTGTATAGCAAAATGTATAGCTTGGTAAACAGAAAATTATATATTATCCCACTAAATTCTGCTTCATTATACTGATATATCATGTGGAATCATAGTTGCCTGAATAAAGTGTGCTTTTCAATACATTTAAGAAATGATTATGATGCTATCCATTCAATCATGTTCTTGGAGATTCTGTGGACCACCTTTCTCCACCTTTTCTAATTTTGTATGGTTCCTTTCAGTTATTTTATGCTCTGGCTTGGCTCTGATGGTGTCATATTTTGTGAGGAAAAGCAGGTTTTAAAATGAATCTAGAACCCTTATTTTTACTCTTATTTTTATTGCATGTCTGACCATTTTGCTCATTATAGAATGCAGACGAAGACTGACTTACTATTGTCCCTCTCTCTTCTTATTACATTTTTTTAACAGGCACTAAATTATATTTTTAATTTGAAACTTACTTCAGAGCTATTTTCAGAATTGTTCCTCCTTATTAAATTGCTGAGAGGAGGGAAATTATATGTGAATGATTTTTGGTGTGGAGGGGAGAGACAGAGAGAGAGATTTACATTGTGTATATTTTATCCTTTTCTGACCTGGTTGTCTTCCTGTGATTACTTTCAATTAACAATGTTCCATTTCAAGTTGTGGAAAATGTAGGGATATAATTTTCCTAATCCTGAAATGTTGCGACATTGTTCTTTCAGATATCAGGGCATATATTCTTAGCTTTCCTTTTCCTGCGTAGAAACAAAAGTCTCTTATTAAATACTAATGCTGCAGCATGACATGGGACAAAGCTAGGTATGTATATAGTATATATGATGGCACAGCGATAAGGTCTTATCACATCAACCATCTTTAGCAATGAGCACTCCCAGAGGGCCCCCATACTAACTGGCAAGTTTTAACCAAATCAGGTTCCTTTGAAAAATTAATTGAAACCTATCATTTGCCTATACTAAATTATTCCTTTAAAAATAATTTCATAATTAAATACAATGCATATATAATGATCTCCTCTTAAATACATACATACATACTCTTATTCTCCGTAGTTTGTTGAGGTAGCCTCCAGAATGGGTTAACTTCGTCCTGTCTTCTGATTGGACTGAGTCTT